>JAHWFO010069308.1:2029258-2041512 GCA_023313115.1 Rhysida immarginata | reverse complement strand
TAATCGTATTTTACAAACGGGTTGGATACCATGGAATCTCCTTGACGAAGTTTGTCCTAAGACTTTTCAACAAACAAGCACATGCACCTTGAAATTTCTTTGCAAACAATTACTTTAAAAGTTATTACAGTAGATTGCTTGTGTTAATTGTTAAAAATAAAATAATCTAGGCCTACCAACGCACACTGCGTCCCGGTGTCTTTGGATTGTTCAATGCAGTATTGTAAGTAAACGGAGCTGCGGGGACCCCATGTTCATATGACAAAAAATACTTCTAAGGACCTCTTCTATCATCTCCCAAAAAATCTGTACTCAATTCAAAAACACCCTGTATATGTTTGTAAGAGTTTATTATTTTAAACGTTGAATTCATAAACTGGAAAAATAATTACAAATATCATTGTATATAAATTTAATTACATAAATCTGGCAGATTATAAAAAATTCATTTGGAACTCTCCTGTGAATATTGTGTTGATGTTTATTTTCTTACATTTTTGATGGAATAAAATCGGATCTTGAGAAATGAATCGAAATGTTTCTCTTACAGAAAAATTTTAGGCCATAAAAATAGAATTTAAGCAATTTGGATTAATAAATATGATAAAATACAATAGTTAAAACCAATATCAAGCATAAAGTATAGGAGGGTAGCAGCAACAAGGGATGAATGGAGAGAGGTAGCAGTAACGAAACGTTATTACGTTTTTTATTAATTTACTGCAGTTTCTAGTATGAAGTCAGTAATGAACGTTCCCCGTAGATGTTGCTCGGACTTTCATGGGGCGCCACACAAACGAAATTACAGAATTTCAACGGGCCAGTCGTCAAAGCCCAGACTCTATTCTACAAACGTCTCAGGTCGGCAGCCTGCACTTCAGCGACGATGAAGAAGTGAAAACTGCCGGGCTTTCCTCACCGGCGGCATACTTATATGAAATGAGCATGCAGACGCTCATTGAGCGCTATGACAAATATTTATTTATTTAAATAAACTTGAAACTATGTGCAAATATAGTTAAAGGCATATACAGGGTGTCCCAAATTAATGTATACACTCTTTGAAACGTTATACTCAGCAACGAAACGAAATAGAAATACAAATAAGGTTTGTATAAGGTTTGTTGTATTTTATTCCTTAAACTTCCTTAAACTCGTAAATGTTCAAAATGTCCACCTTCTGCCATATCTGAGTCGTCCTCATTTATTGCGTGGACAAGTCGCGGAATGTAAGGCTTCCATTTTCGACCTCGCAAAATTCGATGAACACTGGCGGTACCAATTTCACGAGAGCATTGCCTTACTGACAACTTTGGGGATCGTGCAAAAACCTCCAGGACGGCATCAACACTCTTGTTATCAGTGAAACTTCTCTTTCTTCCGCACCGACCTTTCAACACATCTTTCAACGTTCCTTCGGCTTCAAATTTGTCTCTGAGTTTTGTTATTGTTACCCTTGTTGGCGATGACGTACCAAATTCAACCCTCCAACGTCGTTGAACCTCAACAACATTCTCCACTTTCTAATACCACTTCAGTACCCACTTACGTACATCGAATGAAAGTCTCACCGGCATTTTGGTTTAAAACAAATGAACAATAATGAGCGTGTTGCCTATACTTTTCCAGCGCCGTTTGAATCATACGCAATAAACCTTATATTTCTATCTCATTTCGTTGCTGAGCTACAACGTTTCAAAGAGTGTATACATTCAATTTGGAACACTCTATAGAATCTGGTAAAGAAAAAATTTTGAAAAATATAGAGTAGTTTTGTTTTTATTACAAAACGGAACTTACTTTCTGAATACGCCTTGTAAATTTTACTGTCACAACTAAGTGGCAAGATATTTAATGCGATTAAATTAGAAGGATTTTTTGTTTACTATTTGTTGCTGTCAGTTTCAAAATTGATACTATCACAGTATAAACACAGTACAAGCTTTCAAGACTTCGTTTGTGAAAAGTTTTTTGAGTGAAAAGTTTTTGGAAAGAAATGTGGTTGTAAAATAAAATATTCTTTGACATTGCCATCATATAAATTGCAACACTTTGACTCATTTTTTTACATTCCTCTCTGAGGCGAGTTTCTCTTAATTTATTACACTGACTTGTGAGAGTAAAAGTTAGGCAAAGTGGTAGACTCCATATATTAATAACGTTATTGTCGAAATAAATTGTACCCCTCCAATCTTTCAAATTCTTGCTCCCCATCAGATTTGTCTGGAGAAACTTTGAATCAATATATACACGATGATTCAAAAGTTACCGTGCAGTAGTGGAAATCACACTTTGCCTGAGCTGAATGAGGAAATCACCACTGAAGTTCAGCAAATCTCACCAGCTGTATTGAGCAGCGTGTTTCACAATATGCAACTAGATGCTAATCGATGTGAGGCCATTGGCGGGCATTCCCAGCATCTATTGTGAGTGGATGCCACCTCTGACCAGCCACTGCACAGTAACTTTTGAATCACCCTGTAGAACATTTCAATTTGAACAGGTTTTATTTCTTGCAGCGATAGGATATGAAGACAAAATAATTGGATGGAAGAAGAACTCTCCATGATTTTTCAACTTCCATTACAAATGTTCAGTGTGTGATCCCCTGGTAACACGGCTCACTTCCATTCAGTAGTCCTTTTTCGCCCACACTCGTGTTTAATTATGATTGAAATGAATGGCAGCAAACTCCAGTGCCGCAGATTGGTCAGTAGTGGTGGCACCTAAACATTGCCCTTTACAAATCCCCCCCCCCCCAAAAAAAACATTCGCATAGGATGAGGTCGGGAGAATGTTCCGATCACGGTAGGAGAAGTTGGGAGGAAATGGACTACCGAAGGGATGCGCGCCGTGTCGCCAGGGGAACGGACATTGAGAATTTTTAATGTAAGTTGCATAAATTTGGACAGTTGTTCTTTTATCCACTGTAACGTTTGCCCTCATACGCCATCGCTACGAAAAATAAAAATATTGTTCCATTTGCGATATTCTTTTCTGTCCGGTAAAAGAATGCAAAATATATTCTTAAACTTGTTACTTTTCATTATGCATTGTTATACAAGTGCGCAGTAGAAGAGATAAATAGAGGGGAAGGTCTTGAAATGGAACTTACGATGTTCATTTAACATCTGAGTAAAATTACATCAAACTATAAATAAAGAAGAACATGTGAGTTCGTCACGGAAACAGTTTTGCATTGTTGTTGCACGTTTAAACATTGTTTGAACACACGCCAGAACTGAAAAGTCACATGACAGTTGTTGTCTGAGCAACAATTTTTATTTAAATCTTTGCTACGCATATAAGCTTATATCTCATCAATCAATCACAAACAATAAATAAAGGAGAACATGCGAACGGATAAAACCTTGTTTACCAATAACATACCTAATAGTTCTTTAAGCAATGAATAAATGATATTCATAACAAATTGCTAGTAAATGTTTTTTAGAACTATAGAAAAACATTAATTAGATCGCTAGGGATTCCATTCCATGTATCGTTCACATCGCCTTTGCTTGGCTGGCGTCAAGCGAACCAGAAGACACCTCCTGTACTGGTCGCCCATGCACTATTTGTACCCTTTTTGCGTCACCTGGGAAGTGAAGAGAAAGAACATCAAAAATACATACATTATTAAGCTGGACACATACTATGGCTTTGCACAGTCCTCTCTGCCTTTTATTGTTTTAATTAAGTTGGGGCCGAGGCCGTAGTCACCATAAAACCCGTGATTGTCCTTCCAATAAGCTTCTTCCCCCCTCCCACCGCCAGGGACATAAATACTATACGTCCGGGACTAATCATACCCTGCGGTATCTCATAGAAGATGACAGCGCTGACATATGTACGTTGGAAAGATTGTAAATGGCAATGTGTCAAATTAGAAACCGGATATGGTCGGAGTGGTGACTAAATGGGTGGAATGTTCATAAGAAAAGAGCTGACGAGAACAAGCCTTTATAGTTGTCGTTTGATGCTCTTCGTCAAGTGACATAGGATTTAAAAGTTCGGGCAAAATTTCTTCTTCGTCATTTACCTCGACGAATGCTAGGCATGGTATCTGCGCAGTCCTTTTGCTTGGCCATACGCTCCGCCTATGTTCACGTCTCGCCGTGTTCTTGTTAGTTTCGACGGCAGTTCGTGCTTGCCTTATGTAGAATACGTCGCTGGCTTCTGACAGACGAAGTCCTAGTTTATTTTTATCCTAGCCTTTGCTCCCTGCCTGCGCCTCTCTTTTCCTTTCGTTTCTCTCCGTTCCGTCGCCTCACATTTTATCCGCTTGCTTGTTCGATACCGTTTCCTTGTCTCATCCCGCCATCTTGTCTTTCTCACTTCCTACTTCTCCCTTAACCATTCCGCTTCCGCTTTGTAACTAAGGTTGGGCGATTAATCCTGATTAATCGATTAAATCGATTAATGGAAGCAATTCGATCAGTATTGATAAATGTTGTTTTTAATATAGGGCTAATCGAGTAATCGTGATTACTCGATTAGATTCATTAATTTAAACCAGAAACGCTGCAATCATAAGCGTCTCTGATTTAAACACACATTTAATATTGACAAAGATCTTTCTTAACAAAGATGAGATCACGTGGTTTGCTTAATCGATTTAAATTGATTTAATCGATCAGACGATTGAACGATTATAGTAATCGATTGTTTTTGTTAATCGAGTATATTTATCGATCACAGTTATCGCAAAATGCCGAAGCCGACGCGATCTATACAAAGCCATGGCACTACGTCATTTGGCATTGTTGAAATCCCATCGGTTTTCGTGACGTATTTTAAATAAGAATTTTATAATTTAGATAACTAAGTAAATACAGTAGAATAAAATGCATTAATGCCAAACATGGGTCATTTACTTTTTTAATAAATCATTTTTATTTACTTTAAATTTTAAATATCCTTATTTTGTTCTTAAATTTATTTTTGCAAGACGTCACAAAATCCATCTGTTTGCATGATGTCACAAAATCAGTGCCACGGCTTGATTATATCGCGTCGGCTTCGAAAATGCCCAACTCTAATAGTAACTATGCAACAGAAAGCGAAAAGTGTTTTCTGGGTTGCAAACTTTGATTCTTATTGCCATTCGGAGGGAATTTAAACGTGCGTACCAAAACCAAGATCGTGTCCACGGACAAAATCATTCATCACTAGTTTAAGCAATTCGATGGGACTGGGAGCATTTTTATACCAGTTTACTGGCCAAGGAGGGCCCATATTAGGAATGGGCGATTAATGGAAGCAAATCGATCAATATCGATAAATGTTGTTTTAAATATAGGGCTAATCGAGTAATCGTGATTAATCGATTAGAATGATTAATTTATACCAGAGACGCTTACAGTACATACCGTAAGCATCTCTAATTTAGACACATCAAATTAATATTGGCGAAGATCTTTCTTGACAAAGATGAGATCACGTGATTCGCTTAATCGATTTAAATCAATTTAATCAGTCAGATGATTAATCGATTGAACTAATCGATTATATTTGTTAATCGATTATATTTATCGATCACAGTTACCGCAAAATGCCCAACCCTAGCCCATACCAAAGTCTCCAAACATACCGACCTGACCCCGCCAGATTTCTTTCTGTGGGATCATATCAAGAGCACTGTCTACGGCTAAAGACCGATGGATCTAGACGATTTTAAGAGGAAAATTACGACAGCCATTCCCAGCATTACGTTAAGGATGCAAGAGAACATGTGGGAAGCAATACGTGCCAGATAGGAACTTTGTGCCATGCTGTGCACGAAGTTCACATGTTGAAGTTTAAGAAAGGTTGTTAAAATGTACGTATTTTCAGTATGTAAATATATCTGAGTCTGAGAATAAGCCTGTAAAATGTCAATGCAATCGAGCAAGCAAAATACATTTAAAGACTCTGTAAAGTAAAATATGGGCCTCTGCGCGTGCCACAATTCTTTTTTTTTTCCTTCATACATCCCATTTAAAGTTCTTTTTTAATAGATCAAACCTGCTCACCTTCTAACCTATTAAGAATTATTTTTCTAGGCTGAATTTTTTTAATCTTTTAGAAAAATTTGACAATGAAGAGGGGAATACAAAATAAATTTTCTAAAATCACTACGCTTGAATTTCATAATAAATGTAAGAATAGATGTACTGTTGAGGGAGGAAAAAGTTTTCGCTGATCTTCTTCAATGAGGAAATAGGTTTCATTCTGTTTAGTTAAGGTTTTCTTAAGCACTACGCAGATCTTTTTTTCTTTGAGATAATTTGAGAATCAGTAAAAAACCCGTTGTCTTGTTTAAACTCTCGATTTCATGTTAAAAGATAAATATTGATATAAGAAGAAAAGAGAACACTGAGCAACCAGTTAATTTTTGAATTTTCTCACAGTTGTTTTCAAAGTTCTTTCTGATCCTATTATTCTTGCGTTTATCTTTAAGTAATCGTTTCTGAACTTCTTCAAGAAAACTTACAAATTTACATAGTAGTGAATTTTAAAAAAATACGCAGCCCATAAAAGAGACCGGCCACGCCACTGACAAGTTACATGACCATTTTAGGCAAAGCCTATAGAACGTTGGATGCTGCTCAGAATACTATGGTCGCAGCCAAGGAAGTTTAATAACAGGAGCTGGCCAGGTGGCCGAGAGAGCTAGAGCGTAGGCTTTCTTGTTCTCGAGTCCACCTGGTCGTGGCTTCAATTCCCGCCGTGGGCATGGATGTTTTTGTTTGTCCCGGGCTGCGTACAAATATAATTTGTGTAAAAGGCGCAAAATGACCTTAGTAGTCGACGCCAAAAATTCTAATAAACCAAATTATTAACAGGAGACGGTATGACATCATAATCTTGAAGCCAATAAGATTAAAGAATGGAAAGAATGACATCATATTTGAAGCTAATTGACAGTTGAGGTCAAAACTTGAAATATGAGAATCAAAATATAAACATTCGGTTTATTACAATCATATTTATCATGGTGTTGTATGCAGGAAATAAATTTAACCTAAACTTAGCTTTTATTATTAATCTGAACAACTTAGCCAGACAACTTAGTTATCTGGACAACTTAGCCATTAATCTGGACAACTTAGTTGAGGTCAAATATAAGCAGAAAACTCAACGCAATCAGGCTATTACAGCTTCATAGTGGTGGCGCTGATGATCAGTGATGATCTGTTTAGGCTTCGGCCATATTAGAAGACCCCAAGCGCGTATGGAGGCGTGTCCGGGAAGTAAGTACCGTTTTGGAAAAAAACACGGTCTATAGATATTCATGGTCATCGAGCTCCATTGTTAAAATGCAGCTAAAGTTTCTAGCTTCCAATAGGGCGGGAACTCTATTGAAAAATAGCGCTGTATGTACAATCGGCCCAAAAACGCCTGCAGCGCCGCCCTATTGACAGACAGAAACTTTACTTTCATTTTCAGTTTCAATGAAAAACCTCTATCGCAGGTCACAGTCGGCCCTGGTGCGATCTATGCGGCATCTGGCGCGATCTGTTTTCCTTAGCTTCTCGAAACAATGGAAAATGGCCGAAGTTCGATGACCATGAATATCTATAGACCGTGGAAAAAACACATAAAACATTGTTGGGTGATTGAATTGTTAATTTAAGTTAATTTTTAGTTGAATGCGACCATTGTTGAGAGATGCCCTCTTCATAGAAAGATGCCGCCATTGATAATTTAAGCGATTTGTGAAAATCTCATGCAACACAATTTTTGAAATTTGTTCAAACTCATTACAAAGCATTCCTATTGTGAACCGTCTGTAATCACGAATTTTCTCATTCACTTTTTCAACCAAATCATCATTAACAAAAAATAAATCATCATTGACAAAATCATCATTGAAACATGTATTATTAAACAAAAAAAATCTCACTCCGTCATGAACATTGGTTCGTCCATCATTGAACTGCCTAACCCACTTTCTCACCAAAATTGCTCTGCTGAATTCATTTACTTTGACTTTACGTATGGGAAATTCGTATGTATTCTTATTTTTCAATGGCCTTTGTGCTATTTTTTATTACACTAGAGCATTAACCTGAAAAGGAGTCGCACTCAGGAGAGACACTACGAGCTAACAGAGGCAGTGCTGCAATAATTGAGAAAACTTAATTGGGAGTAGGACTCGAACTCGAACTCGAAGCCTAGCGCTCTAGAAGCAGGCTGTTTTATATAGTTCGCCATCTGGGGAGGCAATTTTATACAGGGTGTCCGTAAGCCTCTCCGCTTTGAAAAACAAAAGCAATAATCCAATAAACGGAAAAATGTACCACTTTATTTACGTTAGGAATGAACTATATTAAGTGGTGAGGTTACGCATAAGTTTGCAGGAGATGTTGAAAGTGCCTTCCGTCCATGCGCAAACTGACTTTCGATGGGAATCGTCATTTTTCACTGCGGAGAGACTGTATATTATTATTTTGTTACTTTTAATACAATAAAATGTACTTGTTTATTTGATGCACTTTAGAAAGTTATTTTTTAATTTTTTTAGTATAACTGAAATGATACAAAACATAATTAAAAACCAGTAGAGAATGAACAAGTTATCATTACCAAAAACGAACTTAAAAGATTATGCGTAATTTAAATGTGAAACATTATGAATAGGAAAATGTATTCAATAGCATGACTCGGTGAATGAAATTGTACGAGCATGTTTGAGAGATGTGCTAGAGGATGTGTCATGCTTGTGAGTAGTGTATTAAATGCTGAGGGTAGGGGAGAATGGGATAACGGCCTAAGAACAAATCATAATATAATCCACTGTACATGCCCTAAGTACACAAATGAGCATAAATGATTAGTATATAAAACAAGAATGATTTTACCGCCAAAGCGCATAAAGGGCACATTTTCGTGTTACAGCATCATAGAATTAACTTACATTTTAAAACAATTTAGAGAAAATAAATAAATATGAAAACTCAATTGTAAATTACTATTTATGTAAACTAATGTATAGAGAGAATTTAAACGAATAAACTTGAAGAACTGAAAGGTTAAATGGAGAGTGAAGTTATTCTTTATATATTTGAATAAATAAAAGTTCTTTAATTTGTAGGCAATCCCACATAATGTTAAACGAAGTGAGCCACAATCGCTGAAGCGTGATGAAGCATCTATTAGTTTTTCATACTCACTTACTAAAGTGTTTCTATGTTATCATCTATTATTGACGCAAGCGATTAACTACCAATTAGCAATATGTCTCACAGTAAGTAGTTTTAGATACTATTAAGCCTAACAGCAATATGCTCTTGATACCAATAAGTATGGATAACAATAGGTCTAACAACTCATAAGGGGTTGATTGATATATTGCACACCATATCTTAGCATTGAATTTTTCCAAAAGTTACATATAGCACCATCAAAAATGTACTCCTAAACAATTCTGACTACCATTAATTATATTCACTGATGACACCTTGTTACGAGCTGTTTGATATATTACATGCCATATCTTAGCATTGAAAGTTCCAACGGTACCATATTGTACCACATGGTACCATTCAGACACCTGCTACTAAACCAATTCCCACTATCATTATTTACTCGTTATATTCACTCACGACATGTTGTTACGAATTGTGTGATATATAACATGCCATATCTTAGCATTGAAAGTTCTAACGGTACCATATGGTACCATTAAAACACGTACTACTAAACAATTCCCACTATCATTATTTACGTGTTATATTCATTCATGAGACATTATTGCACGTACACGTGCCACTAGACCAATATATGCTATCACTAGTTACTCTTATACAGGGTGATTCAGAAAGATAGGTCAAGAATAAAATACCATGTACAGTTTTTAGCGGGGAACAATATTTTTCCTATGAACATGGGTCCGAATTTGAACGCTAACTGAGATATGAACATGATCTTGGGATGTTAATAACTCAGGTTCTGTAACACCTAGGATAATGAATTTTGGAGGAATAATAGGTACATAAAACTGTGTACACCGTTAAAATTTGATCGTATTCCAACAAGTAGTTTTCGAGTTACGCATTCAAAATCATAATAGTGATCACATGCGAGTACTAACTAGCACGTGTTACGATGTTGAGTGCGTAACTCGGAAACTACTCATTGGAATTCGAGTAAATTTTAACGGTATACACAGTTTTATGGACCTTATTATTCAACTAAATTTCATCATCCTAGGTATTAAAGAACCTGAGTTATTAACTTGTTGATCTTGGTGGGGGCATTTTTATTTCTGTTCATAACTTAGTTAGCGTTCAAATTCGGACCCATGTTCATAGGAAAAATATTGTTCCCCGCTACAAACTGTACATGGTATTTCATTCTTGACCTACCTTTCTGAATCACCCTGTATATACGTTCATGAGATGTCTTGACGATTTGTTGGATATATTACATGCCATATCTGGTTATAGGAAATTTTTAAGGGGTATCATAAGGGTACCATTAGAGCACGTACCATTTAAGTATATACTTATTTCGGCTATCTCACGTTCGAACGTATTCGTGCTCTGTCCCATATTAATGGATTGGTGAAACAGAGTGTGAAAAAGTTAATTCGGTTTCAAGTTGTCGTAATAAATAATAAGTTCTCTACGAATAAAAAAATTCTTTTGATTTAGAGACCATCTCATTAACGTTTAGTGCACGCGCAGAGCCGAACCGTTGTTCTCAGCACGCGTTTTCCCCCCTGCAAGGATAAATCGTCTCTTCCAGCAATTTATTACTCGCACTCTCTGTATTACAACGCAATGCATTGTTGGAATTGTGTCTACAGACGGACGGACTGACGGACAGCTGAACAAACCGATCATGTGCTAAATAAGGTACGTTATAACTATAAATGGAATGTCGACGCGGTTTGCAACAAAGTTTTTTTAGCGGCTTTCATTACGTGAATGATTCCAGCATGCAACGCGGTATGGCACTATGATCAAAATGGCGACTACTGAGCGGAAAGTATCAAAAACTCCGATTAAATATCAATGACGTTATCGTGAAGACCCACTGTTAAGAGATCATTAAATCATTGACTAAAACTAGTTCAAGCAACAGAAAGTGTTGCACCAGAAGGGCACCAATATGCCATCAATGTCTAAGAACTGTTTTCCAAACTTACAGAAGCGTTCACCGCAGCCCAGAAAATTCACCACTTCGTGCAAGTTTGGGACTGAGCATTTCATTAACCTAGGTTTTTAAAATCTGAGTTGATTACCTTGTTGATCTTGGTGGTGGCATGTTTAGCACATTTTCGTTGAAAAGTGCTTATGTGATCAGTTTGTCCAGCTGTCCGTCCGTCCGTCTGTACACACAATTCCAACAATGCATTGCGTTGCAATCAAGAGAGTGCATGTATTGAATTGCTGGAAGACACGAATTATCCTTGCATTGGGAAAACCCGTGCTGAGCACATAGGTTCGGCTCTGCGCGTGCTCAAAACGTTAATGAGATGGTGCGCGTACAGGATGCATGGATTGACGATTAATGAAAGGGCAGATCGGTCTCTAAATCAAAAGAATTTTTTATTCATAGGGAGATAATTATTTATTACGATAACTTGAAAACGAATTAACTTTTTCACACTCTGTTTTCGCCAATCCATTAATATGGGACAGAGCACGAACAAGTTCGTACGTGAGATAGCCGGAATAGGTACTTGCTCTAATGGCACGTGCTCTAATGGTACCATTATGATACCCCCTTAAAAATTTCTTATAACCAGATATAGCATGTAACACATATATATCAAGCAATTCGTCTCCACGTGTCATTAACGAATATATAAGAGTAACTAGTGATAGCAAATATTAGCCTAGTGGCACGTGTACGTGTAAGGATGTCTCATGAATGAATATAACGCGTAAATAATGATAGTAGGAATTGTTTAGTCGTAAGTGTTTTACTGGTACCAAATGGTACCTTTGGAACTTTCAATGCTAAGATATAGCATATAATATATCAAACAACTCGTAACAATGTGTCATGAGTGAATATAACGAGTAAATGATGATTATGGGAATTGGTTTAGTAGCGCGTGCCCTAACGGTACCGTTGGAACTTTCAATGCAAAGATATAAGGGAAATAATCTACACTTGAATTTTACTCGTAAGTTTTACCGTTTCAATATTAATTTATTTTTAATAATTTAATATTACATTTAGAGTTAACATTATTAAGATTATTAAATTTAAATAATTATAATTAAAAAAGCTATTAAAACAACACATTAGCATGA
>JAHWFO010069308.1:2001257-2024258 GCA_023313115.1 Rhysida immarginata | reverse complement strand
TTTGTAACCATAATTTTCTCCGTTTTCTCCAACCTTTCCTAGGTAGGTCATTTATCCGGTCGTTTTCTCTCTATCAGTGGCGGCAGTATATAAACAAATTGAATGATCAACTGAGATATCGTCAAGTATCTGAGAATGGAGGGGAGGGAGTCTCTTGGAAAATCTCGAGTCGTCTGTCTGGCCGTTTCTAGCTGCCTTGGCACCGGGTGTCGCAGTGTCCTTACCGGCCACGAGGGGTCTCTCCCTAAGGACCCTGGGATCAACCGTCACGCTCTTGATAGCGTGACAAGTGTCGTTGGAGCTCAATTCCCTTATCTCGTATTTGCCGTGGCGGGTAAAATATTCACCAGATAAAAAATTCCTACAAGTAGAATTTTCTATTTTTATCTTTATTTTTTTTTTCTATTGGCTCTTTAAATTTTTTGGCCAAATGTTTGGATTGAGAGCGGAATTGCTGTCAGATGACCTGGTGCAGTATCTGTAACTTTATAACTTTACAGGCTGGAAAGAACTTAAAGGACGATAGAACCCTTTCGCTTTTGAAACGCGAATTTAAAATGCTTCACAAAAGGAAGAAAATTGATTTTTCTACTTTGAAAAAGTCAAAACATTCATCATAAGTAATGTATTACATAAAAACAGATAATTCACGTAAATTTTTAAAGTAAAATAAAAAATTATAAAGCGCAATCGCGCTGTTGATAAATATTCTTGAAATCTCAACTTTCTTGAGTGTATTGCGTTTATAAAACAAGTATAATTGTAAAATGATGGATTCATATGAATAAAATATTTTCTATAAAACTAAATTATGTTTTCAAGTGTTATAACTTTATAGTTTATAAATGCATTGCATGAACATGCAAATCAAAATATATAATCCCACGGCAGATACATTTTAAAAAAAAGTGATACGCTAGTTTTAAGTCGCGCACAGTATCTTCGCATATGTGATATCACATTTCAGAGACACTGGGACTGGTGAACATAAAGCTCGTACAGGGCGGCCAAAAACATCAACAGAGGAGACAACCTCAACGTTGTTGGTGGCATGATTTGCAAAGAGTCCACAACGTAGCAGCAGAAGACGGCTTGCAGCTGTGTGTGGACGCAGCCAATCACCCAGAACATGGATTCTACGTACCAATAAATGGCATCTATTCAACGTTCAGATGCAGCAAAGACTCTCCGAGAATTGTCCGGACAGACGTGAGGAGTTCTTTACCTGGGCTCTGGACAACTAGCGACTGGTGCCTTCATTTGCACATAACATTGTGTTTAGTGATGATGCAATGTTTTATAACCATGATGAGGTGAACAGTCAGAGCATGAGATATTGGAGCGACACCTACCCTCTTTGTACAAATCCGTTCAAAGTCGTTGGTGATGTCTGAGGTTCTGTTTATCTACAACTGTAATTATTCCAGGCAAGGCCAGGTGCCTCTGCTAGTGATTTTGTGTGAGATATGGGCTACCCGTTTTATTGGATCAATTTTCATAGACGGTACCTTAAATACTGATGAGTACCTTTGAATGGTACAGAACACTGTGTTTCCGTCATTGTTGACTGAAGATGTCATTTTCCCAAGTTTTTTTTTCCATTAGGATGGACATAATATTCGCCAATAGCCTGGTCATTGGATAGGCCGGCGGGATCCTGTAGTGTTGCCACCACGTTTCCCAGATCCCACACAGCTAGATTTTTACCGGGAGACAGTTTTCAAACCAAAACTTATACAAAAGTTTATACACCCTTGTCAAAAGCTTGCGTTTTCATGATTATAAATATATTTATGAAATTAATTGTTGTTTTGTCTCTATCAACATGTTTTAGGGAACATTATAAGAAATACTACTTAACTGTAGAGTAATATTATTGCAACTATTTATTTTTCTGACAAAGCTAGCAAAAACATGAAAATCAAAAGTATTCACACCCTTCAGTTAACACTTCTTTGCACATTTTTTGCAGCAGTTACTGCCAATAAACGCTGGGGAAAGCTTCTGATAAGTTTTTCACACTTGTGAACGGCATTTGAGCCCACGCGTCTAGGCAGAAATGTTCGAGTTCATCCAAATTCGTAGGATGCCGCCTGTTTACAGCCTTCTTCAGTACATGCCATAGATTCTCGATTGTATTCAAATCAAGACTTTGACTTGACCAATCAAGAACATTAGTCTTATGTTCTTTGAACAGTTTTATCGTGGATTTGACCGTATGCTTCGGATCATTATCTTGTTGGAAGACCCAGTTGCGTCGCAATCTAAGTTGTTGGGCTGAGGGTTTTACGTTGGCTGCCAGTATTTCCTTGTATTTTTGAGCATTCACTTTTCCATGTATGCAGGTGAGATGCCAAGTCCCGTTTAAAGAAAAACAACCCCACAGAAGAATGCTGCCACCCCCATGGTGTTCTTCTCTGGATCAGATTCATTCGGTTTTCTCCAAACATAATGGGTATCTGCATTGCCAGATACAGATCAAATTTGGTTTCATCAATACATAACACTTTGCTCCACGCTTCATAGCTATTATCTATATGCTGTTTGGCAAACTGGAGATGTCTGTCTTTGTGGTGTTTCTGGAGCAGTGGCTTCTTCTTTGGTGTGCGCCCAACTAAGCCACTGTCGTGAAATATTCGACGAATGGTTGAGGTAGATACGTGAAGTTGTTCGGCTGGCAGGTGACACCGGAGGTCCTTTCCTGTTTGTAGTGGCTTGATTGTGGCAGCTGTGGTGATGGTACGGCATGATCTCGATGACAGCACCTTGAGTCTTCCTGATCTAGGCAGTGTTCCAGTAAGTTTGATCTCAGTTGTACGGAGGGTTGATTCAGATAAAATGAGACGACTTTAAACGCCGCGTATGACCTTGACGGAATGTGATTTGCATGACTCGTCCACTATTCATGGGGATTAGCTTTGTATACATTTGTTGCTGTTATTTGTATGACCTTGGGATCACAGCTTTTTGGGAAGGGTATATGTTTGGCCTGTCCGACGCTAACTCCAGTCTTTCGTGCATTGTAGAATTATGCAAACGAAATGGTATTGTGGTATCCAAAGCTACTGTGGGTCGAATAATCAAAAAGAACAAATTGCCACCATCTAATGAACGTGGACGAGCAGAGAAGCAGACCAGAAACAAGCCCCAGCCAACACCCCTAGCTCAGGTGGTGCGAGAAATTCGGTCTGAAGTGCTGAAAGGAAATCCCCCCACACAGAGAAGTCTAGCCCAAAGGAGAGATATTTCACAGGACCAAAAGAGAAAGAAGAGGACCTCATAATTCACATAAATAATTTAAAAAAACAAATAAAACGAATCAAATGTAAGACGGTTAAAGGAATGTTAAAAGAATAGACCGAATTAAATTAAGATTGTTAATGCAAAGATAGATTGAATGTAATATTATCAAGACAATAGTCACGCAGAGATCTTTGGAACAGAGAAAAGGGCGCCAAAAGGAACGAATTTCAGAAGGCAAATATGCCCAGCATTTAATCCCAATGTGGGAGACACTTCTGTTCCGATAATGTGAGTGTGATATGGGAACCCGTATCTCGTTGGAAGCACGGGTATTGTGACTATGACTATCACTATTGGTACGTATTACAACTGTATTAAAGGCGATGTAAGGTGGATCATAGAGTTAGTGGATTTATAAATAAATGTACATAAAGCTAAGAAGTAAATTTGATAAATAGAGAATATTCGTAATAAGAAAAAATAATGGGACACAGGGGAGGATCGCGGGAGATGAAGAAGAATTCGGAGGAACCATTTTTGTAATTTTAATATTCGAGTAAGGTTAAATGCAGAAGTAGAGCCCCAAAATATGACTCCGTAACACAAAGAAGAATGTATCCAGGAAAAATAAAATAGAAGTAAAATATTATAAGGAAAAAAATGAAGTTTGGAAATTTATTTTATTAAAACCAAATTTTATTAAAAATAATAATAAACTTTATTTTATTAAAACCAAGCTTAACTAATGAAGTAAGAAACACGTTGCTGGTACAATCACAAATGCTCAAAATGCTCGACATTTGCTGATTTTCCATTGTTTCACATCACACTTCACCTAATTCTTTGGTGCGCGACTTACGGCCCACCCTGTATTATAAATACTTGGCTTCTCTTGTTGTTCATTACTCACTGATGATGGAAACTTTGTTTCCGAAATGTACATCTGAGTCTTTAAAATTTATTATGTGGAATAGTGTCTTCGGAGTTAATTTTCTTTGTCACCTGAACATCTTAGACCGATCAACAATGTGGCCTTCATTGTTTCCACAAACGAAAAAAAATAATGATTATTAAAATCCAAGGTGGAAACAATGAAGGATACGTTGTTGCTTGGACTGACGTGGTCAGGTGACTTTTGAGTTTCAGGGCCTGTCTCTCTCGTAGGCCTCGATTGGAAGTGATAAGACTTCGATAGCGAAGAGCCGTGGCCAACGAAACAGACAGGCTGGACGCGGAAAAGTTACCTGACCATCCAACCTTCATTGTCGCTATCTTGGATGTTAAAAAATCAGTTGGAAACGGTGAAGCTTGTACTGTTGCTAACACCTCGATGATGAAATGACGTTGATGATGTGACAATGTAAACACCTTTTGTCCGCAGGCCTTCTCTCTAGGAGATGTTGTTTCAGGCCTCTCTTTCTCGTTGGCTTCGCGAAGAACATTGAAAGTCATAGGAAAGATATATGAATTTGTTCCAGCTAAACGAACAGTCGTAAAAACAAGTAAATTATGACATTGTATTCAAAACTTGTACTTTTTCAAAAGCATAACAAATTTTTCGAAATTTTATTTTAAATATTTAAAATTGCAGCTATATAGGATTTTATCAGACTCCAAAAATATGTGATGTTATTGTTTGCTTTGCCAAAGCTAATTAGAAACAGGCCTGGCCAACACCACCTAAAGAGAAAGCCTGCGCACACAAATTTCATACATTGCTACATCATCATACCTAGTCATAATTTGTGGCTTATTATTGGTAGAAATGCGATTAAAGATGACTACTTATGATGGTTTGAAATTTGAAATTGTGACTACTGATGATGACTACTTGCTATCAGTTTGAAAACTATTAATAGATTCAATACAAACATAAAAATTGTTATTCTTCAGATAAACTGTTTTCATTGTAAAGTTTCCTGAACTATAATATATTTTGTGCACATCCTATATTTGATTATAGAGTTTCTCCAAACAAAAAATATTGTTACAAATATTTGGACAACGTCATTGTATGGATTACAAAACCTTTACTCTTTTACAGACGATAGTTGCAGCATGTCTCGTTTCAGCAGACAATGTAGATCGATATTCAGCAATAATAATGCCATAGTCAATTTTCTTTAATATAGCAGCCTCGTTATTTTATAGTAAACTAGATGAATCCGTCAAAATTTGACGGTAAATAACCCATCTTATTATTAATCTCCATATTTTTAGTAAAAAAATAAATAAAAAACCGTCAGAAAGTAATAGAATAATAGAGCAGCTTAAAGGCAGTGAACATTGCACGGAAGCCGATGAAATAATTATATGTAAGTAATTAATAGTACATTATGTGCTGTACGTAAAGACAGTTTTTATCGTATCACTACGCATACGATTAGAGGAATTTTTCAATGTATATTACTGCTAATTAATAGTTATAATAGACACAAAAACTAAATTTGACAGATCTACAGACCAAGACCTTTCATTTAACACCAAAATGAAGTTTATAGATGTAGTAGGTTTCACCAACAACCTGTCGAAAGATCACCCTTCTAACTTAAATATATAGATGGCCTTTAATACCGAATTCGTTTTTAATGCAGATGCGACCATTGATTTTGAAAATCCATGTTCTGTGATTTGGAAGGCTTAAATGTTACACAAGCTTAAAACTAACAAGAATATGAATGTAAAAAGAAGAATGTAAAAATTTGTTTTTTAATATTACAGTAATATTTTATATACAGCAATGGCGAAAACTGCAAATAAATTTACGTATTCGATTGCAGCGTTCACACGAATCTTTCCAAACACGCGCGAAATGAGAAATGAAATGCTCGCACGTCTAAATGTTTTAAACTACTGCGCCTATGTTCTTTCCACTGCTAAAGCCATTCATCCCTTCTTAATCTAAGTTACCATAAACTTAAGGAGAGAATAATCATTATTGTAAAGCATTGTCAGGAATAATCTTGTAATCATTCCAAGGAGTAATTTTAAATTCGAATATTTGACTTTTACTTGCAGTTGGCTTAAATAAACAATGGAAATACCTTTGATTCTATCCACACTCACATCATTTTTAAATGGCAGTGGCTGCGTACAGTGCAGCCTTGTACGCCTTCCGTTCAATACAAAGGAAGTGGCTAGCTATACCGCCATCTACCAACAGTTTCAGATTCCAAACTTTCTCTAATTTCGAAACAAGCAATATGGCAGATTCCCATCGCATAGTGGCAAAATGCAACGTTTTAAACAATTTTATCTTAGCTTCAAGCAGCTAATATGGGATAGAATGAATATTGTTAATTGGGAAAAACTTTACCATCTTCCCTATCTGGTTAAATTGAACTATCTGACCACGACGCAATACTAGCCGCCACTTCTACAATACTAGTACGTGGACGCTAACGCTTCGCTCACGGCGACCCCGAATTATAAACATACCCCCCAACATATTTGGTTACAGGGGGCAGTTAGTTTCCCCTCGGCCGGTTACAGGGGCAGTTGGTTTCCCCTTCTACAATACTAGTACGCGGACGCCATCGCTCCGCTCCAGCGTCCCCTGCCCGCGGTGCACGCTCCCTCGCTTCGCTCACGGCGACGTCGATTTATATACGTACCCAGCCTATTTGTTTACAGGGGGCAGTTGGTTTTCCCTCGGCCCGTTATAGGAGGCTAATGATCCGTATATTTTAGTGGTCACAGAAATGGCTGCCAGAAAGTTACGGGATCTCATTTTATGGTTAAACCTAAGTTAATCTCAGTTAACCTAACCCAACACTAGAACGCTCAAAAAATGCTGGCTTACCTTTAAGGCATGGTTCCTTTCGACAATGGCTAATCATCCAGAAAGCAGAAAAAAAGAATCTGAAATCCACAAATAGTCCGAAACGACCGTGACATGACAATTGTGTGGTTGCTATAACAGCTAGCCAAAACACGCCCTCTAATGTCGGAATCCATACAATACTGTTTTGATTCTGTCGGCAGATGGCGGTACAACTTGCCACTTCCTTTGTATTGAACGGAAGGCGTACAAGGTTGCACTGTACGTAGCCACTGCGTTTTTAAATATAGGCTTAACTTTAAGTAGCTATTTTTAACAATAGGCCTAACATTAATTAGCCATTTTAACAATAGGCCTAAATTTATTTAGTCATTTTTTAACTATAGGCCTAACGTTATTTAGCCATTTTCAACAATAGGCCTAACATTCTTTAGTCATTTTTAACTATAGGTCTAACATTAATTAGCCATTTTTAACAATAGGCCTAACAGTATTTAGTCACTTTTAAATATAGGCTTAATATTAATTAGCCATTTTTCACTATAGGCCTAACAGTAATTAGCCATTTTTAACAATAGGCCTAGTGTTAACTAGTCATTTTTAACTATAGGCCTAACATTAATTAGCCCTTTTTAACAATAGTTCTAACATTAATTAGTCATTTTTAACTGCATGCCTAACATTAATTAGCCATATTTAACAATAGGCCTAACAGCAGTGAATTTTAAAACGAAATGAGCACGTGCATCGACAAAGCTTTATAACGGGCACGTGCTCCAAGCGGCCATCAAGAATGCTTAAATGCTAAACAAAAAGTAATACTGTATTCACTTATCGATTGATATATTACGAATCGATTGATATATTACATGCCCTAAGTTCATATTCTTTACATCAGTACACCTCATCAAAGGTTGATATATCGCAATTAAGTTCTTCCATTTTCACGTTATCGTACAAACGATGGCCGGCCGCACACCGATTAAGCTTGTATTCTTATATATAGCTTTAGCTAAAGTTCTTAATAAGGGGTCATTGAAGTATTTTTTGGGGGTCATTTTTCGGACATAGCATTTCGAAAATCGAAAAGAATACCATATTTGTCTTGTGCTCGTCATTCCCGTTCGAATGATATATTACATGTCTTATATTGCCAATAAAAAAAATTTATAGGATGGGGGGGGGGGGGGGGTGGAACTACATAGTCATGTGACTGTTTGAACGATTTCAATCCCAAACAAATCAGGCGAGCTCAGGAAGGGACTCTATCGAAGAGCGAAAGCAGAATTTGAAAAAGTTAACTTTGTCGAAAAAAATATACACCGCAGTTAAGTATTTTTTATTTCATGTACATTACAGCTAGCGTTGTGTCACTTTGTATGAAGTATTATACATGTTCCTTCTTTCATTCTAAAAATTATCAGCAGATTACACTGCTAATTGTAGCCGCTATTATTGCATTGTTCTAACGAGCATGCTGGCTTCAACAATCGAGAGATACGTCAGTTTTCAATTTTTTTTTTTTCGGTAAAATACTTTTCACACATGTTCTAAATAAATATGGGAGTAATTCTAAAGATATTAAAAATATGTTGAACATAACAATTCAATCTATAATAATAAATTCATGCGAATAGGCCATGATAAACTTTTGTATACTTTTTCATACATGGTGAACTAGTGTAGCAGGGAATGGAGCAGTTTGACAGAATGAACTTGGGGAATGGAGTGAGTGGGCCAATTTGATATAAATTATTAACTCTTCACTTAGTGACATTTCCTCTTAATTTTATTATCAGGAAGTATGCGTGTGCAATTTCTATACAGGGTGAATACAAAAGTCTGAACCCCCCTTTTATTTTTTGAACCGAAGCAGATATGTCAATTTTGATGAATCCAATGAATGGGAAGTTGTGGGTGGCCTATCCCATGGTGTACTTTTCATCATCCCAAATATGCAAATTAGGACACATTCAAAATTTATCTCAAAAACCGTAAGGGATAGAGAAAAAAACCCAATTGCAAACTTGTTCAGCATAAAAAATCAAACAAAACAAAAAAAAACAACATCCAAATCCATCCAATAGTGACTCAAGGGGTTAAATCCATCCTTCAACGGAAAGTGATGTAGTTAATAAAGTTTATACAGAGAGTTTCAAAACCAGTGTTTCGTATTGAAGAACTAGCGAAAACGAGAGTCCGAGTTGAATTTTATGGACATTATTTCAGAAATGAAATCCCCATCTGTAGACAATAAAAAACGTTTATTACAACATAGGTTTATTCCACGAAAGTGTTATAAAAGTCTATCCAAGTCACTAACTTAGACTTCCCTAAAAGAGATATTCAAAATGTTCACCATCGATGTCTCAAGGCCCGGCAAAGACGATCCCAAATACCTAGATAATTCTGATCCTCCACAGCATTGCAGTCCGTCTTACCGTACATGAAGTGCAACTCTGGTAGTTACTGATTTGCCAGTTTATTAGGAGCATCCCCCAATACTGTGTTGCGCCACCTCTAGCAGCTTTAACAGCATGAATTCAGTTAGCCGCTGGAAGTAGTTTTGTCATGTTTGTCGATGCGGATGCAACAGCTGCTTCCAGTTGATGCTTATTGGATGGTGTTGGATCCATGCCTCGAATACCCGTTCCAGCTCATCCCAAAGATGTTCGATTGGGTTCAAATCCGTGGATTGTGATGGCCAAAGGAGTAAGTTGATTTCATTACCGTGCTCCTAAAACCATTCCATGGTGATACGACCCTTGCGACACGGAGCCTTGTCCTGCTGGAAGTATCCTTCCGATGGGAGAAACATATTAGGCATAAAGGGAGGAACGTGTTCAGGTATCCTTGACCATTGAGGCGTTTTTCTACAGGTATTAACAGACAAACAGTATGCCAGGAAAACATTCCCCAGACCATTACAGAGCCTCCACCAGCATGAACAGTGGAAACCAGACAGGAGGGGTCCATCGCTTCGTGCTGTTGTCTCCAAATCCTGCGTCGGCCATCTGCATGGTACAATAGGAAACGGGATTTATCCGACCAGCAAATTTTCTTCCTGTCGTTGACGGTCCAGTGTTGGTGATCACGGGCAAATTGGAGACGTTTTTGTGGATTTGGGTGGAGATCAAAAGTACCCGGACTGGCCATCGGCTATTGTAGGCCATCCTTGCCAATGTACGGTGCGTAGTGCGTTCAGAGATGTTTTTCTGTGGTCCAGTTTTGTACTCCACGGTTAGTTGACGAGTTGTGACGTTTCTATTCGCACGGACAAGCATTCCCATCTTAACCTAACCTAACCTAACGCTCACCCCTGGGATCGACGAGTCGTTTGCCTGGTTAACCTTTGAAATGGTTGTTCGGGAAAAGCCTAGAAGACGTGCAGTTTCGGAAATACTCAGTCCACCTCGCCGGGACCAACTTTCATATCGCGCTCGAAGTCGCTCAGATTCTTTGCTTTCCCCACGGTGACGGTGAAATCACTTGGAGTTGACAGTTATGTTCTGGCTTTATATTGGTACTGACTCTCACGTGACCAACTGATACGTAGTAATTGTTAATCCAACGGATTTGCATAGTCACGGGTGTTCCTAATAAACTGGCCACTCAGTGTAAGTACAACATCAAAGACAACATGCATCCACCTGCAGGATGAAAGAAAATTCCTCGTGAATGCCATTAATCGAAAACCATGCATTTCCGGATCCATGTTGTAATAAACAATTTATTGTCTGCATATGGGGATTTCATTCAGGAAATTCCCACTAATTTGAAATACCCTGTGTATTCTTTTCTAAGTCAGCCTATTTTCTATTTAGAACTTAAGGCCACTTCTTTTAGTATCCACTGACTGGCCAGATTATTATGACCACCCCATCAGTAATTTGTTGGGCCACCTTTTGCCTTCTTGGCATTGACTCTACGAAATGTTTGAAAGGTGATGCGAGGAATCTCACACCGTGCCTGATGAATAACACTGTCCAGTTGTGTGAAATTTGATGGCTGCGAAACAGCTGCGTGATGGCTCATTCAACTTCGTCCCACAAATACTTAATTGTATTGAGGTCTGGTGAATGTGGGGCCACCAAGGCAAGATAATGTCTCCCTCATGTTCTTTAAATTACTTGTCAGATCATCGAGATGCTGATTTGAACATGGACAGCAAAAAAAGAAGGCTTGGTCAGTCGTCGAGAAAAGGCAAGGCCATCGAATGAGAAGACAATGCAATAAGAAATCCACCTGCCCAGAGAATGGAATCATTAGGAGAAGAGAAGACGGAAAGAAGAAAGGTGATTGGCGGCGGGACTGCGCAAAATCGGCGCAGAATCCTCCAGTAGAAAATAAAAGGAGGATGCCAAAGAAAGAAAATCAGAGAGTTGGAGATCGTCGTCGGATGCAGCAACTGAGACCGGTGGACTGATCTAGAAGAGTTCCAGACAGTAGGTGCAGGAATCGCCGAGGCAGCGGCTGAGATTGTGTGACCAGCTTGGGACTTTAGACAAGTAAGGGAACCATTGAAACTTAAGGGTTTTGTAAACTTTATTCCACCCCCCCCCGGCTTTCCGGGGGAGGTTTTGTGCTCCCCCTCCATTAACCTTTTCTTTAATTTGGTGGCCATGGATAGAATGGTCATGATAATGGCTGATGGGGTTTTCCCCGTCGGCGAATTTATGAAAGTGGTTTATGCGAAGACAGGGATTCCTCCAGTGCTCGCATCGGAGGAGCCTGCGTTTCAGGTCCTACAGAGGCTGTCTAATAATGAATGGCAATTGCTCTGTCTCCAGAAAGCAATTGCTGACGCGTCATAGACGTGGAAAGCGTTAAAGTGGGCAACACCACCGCCCACTTTTATCACGCTGATCCTGGCCATCTGAACATCTTGGTCAGGGGGATATCGCCGCTGCTATCAACAGCGTATGTCAGGAAATTTATGTCAGGATACGGTGAAGTGCTTGACATTTCCCTTCCTGTGTATCCGGATGCGCCGCGCCTCCAGACGGGCGACGTCATTTTTGACATGCGCCTTGAATCCGACATCCCGGACTCCCTTGTATTACATGCGAGTTTTCGTGTCATACAAAGGCCAACGACAGCGCTGCTGGTATTGTAAAAAGCCAACGCACGTGAGGAAGGACTGCCCTCTCCTGAAAAGTGAGACTTCTGTTCTAAGGTCGTGGGCAAGTACCATCGTTGCCCTGAAAGGCCTTGGAACGAGCCATCAGTACCCTCGCCTCCGAGTCAGCAGCAGCCGAAGATGACGACGCAAGATCGTGAGGAATCTTCAGATTTGCAACCGTCTGAGTCTTCCTCACGATCTCCAGGGAGCAACGTATCGACACCACCCCCACTTCCACCCAATGAGCCACAAGTGGAGTTGCCTCACCACCACCACCACCTTTGACGTTGCCTTCAGTAGCAGCAGGAGGGAGCCTACCATCATTTCAGCCGTTGTCAGATGTTACGATGTCTGAGGAAGCTGGGTTGGTTGAAGAGGAGGTGTCTGATTTGCTAGACAGCAGTTCGACGTTCTTCAGGGAGGATTTTCCAGCCCTTCCTTCACCTTCTCGTCCATCGTCACAACCAGCTGTATCAGGGAAACTGCCTCACTGTGAGCCACTGTCATCTTCGGCCCCGTTGGGAACAGACATCTCCTCATCTATGACGCGTAGTGGGTCGACATCATCTAGGAGTCTACGAAAGAAGAGATCGAAACACAAGAGTAGGAGGGATGGGACATGTATCTCCTCGTCCGGGAGATACAGCAGCACCAGCCAACATCGTGGTTCGTCTCACCGGGCGCGGTCGGCTAAGTCTCCCACTACGCACAGAGGCCACCGTCTTCGGCGGATACCGGTCAACGTCCCTCACGAAATCCCTCAGAATGACGATTATATCACTGAATGTTTATTCCCTTGGATCATCATTTAAGTAGTCGATGGTGTCAACGTTTATTGCCCTGCATAGACCAGACATCCTGCTGCTACAAGAGGTCAAGTTGGCCCCTTCTCAGCAAGGCTTCAATCTCCCCGGCCTGCGGTCAACCTTTCCAGATGGACGTTTTCTTATTAACTCCATGTCTTCTGTGAGCCGAGGGGTCGCTACCATCATTCTCGATCCGTCCATCCAGGTCGGGGAGTGTTTATATGATAGTGAGTACAGGGTAATTTCGTTGGATATTACAACATCTGATATCAGATTTCGGCTGCTTAACATATATTCAACAGAGCGATTCAACACAGAAAAGAACTTTTATCGAAGACATTGAATGCTTCTTGTGTTCATCATTGCCTGTGGTGGTGGCTGGTGACTTTAACTATCACCCGGATGAAAACCACATCTTTTCGTCCGGATATGTGTTCCAGCTATGCCAACATAGTGCATTGTTCGACCTTTGGACAATACCTCCACAAAGGAATTCAGACGGGCATACATTCCATTGAGAGCCTGCCGTGTCATCTCGTCTCGACCTTTTTCTGGCGGACAGTGCCTTTGTCGGCTCGGCTGGGACAATGACGGTGGTCCCATGTTCTTTCTCTGACCATAGTGCCATCTCGTGGTCGTGGAATCCCCCGTCATCACTGCCTACTGCAGGATGTGCTCTTCACAAGAACTGGTTTTTAAATGTTTCTCTGTTGGATAATGACGAGTACAAGGGAATGTTCATTCAGTTTATTGAGAGACAGCTTCAGTCTTTGTCTTCGACATTTGCTTCGTGGCTTGATCTGAAATGTAAGATTGAACGCTTCTTTAAGAAGATTGGCATGATGGCTGCAAGAAGACGGCGCCGTTCTCTCCTGACTCTGCAAAATATTTTGTCGATTCTTCAAAATTACACCCCGAAGGAGGACTTTGTAGCGGACATAAGACAAGTTAAATGAACGCTCAAGTGAAATCAACGCTCTTATGATGCGGAAAGCGGCCAGGGCTGCGCTCAGAGCTAAGATCACCTGGGCATCTAATATTCGTAGCATGTCCTCGGCGGTTTTCGCAGAGGAGAGGCGGTGGGCTAATAAAAAGAGATATCATCGACTGGTGACGGAGAGTGGGGAAGTGAAAGCTGATCACGACATCCTTTCGGCTTTCTTTAGCAATCCTGTCGATCTATCATCGGCCACGGAGCAGTGGATCACGGCTCTGAAGCCTTTTTCTAAGGAAGTTGATAAATTCATCACTCACCCATTCACCGAAGACGAACTGAAGCAGTTTTTATCGGCTGGGAACCGTCACTCTTCCAGCCCAGGTATGGATGGCATTCCATACTCGTTCTATACGGCTACGTGGAAACTGTTGGGGCCTTTCCTGGTCCGGGCCTATAATTCCATCTTGACCGACCCCTCCTCAATCACAAAAGATTTTTCTGTCGGGAAGATTGTCCTTCTTCCCAAGGGACCGGATTCGGAACTTGTAAACCAGTGGAGACCGATAACTCTGCTCAATACAGATTATAAGGTCTTCACTGGAGTGTTACAACACGTCTTAAGTGTTATGCTGACGAGTTCTGCGATCCGGGGCAGTCCTGTGGTATTCCTTCGCGCAGGATGATGATAATCTATTGACCATCAAGTGTGTGATGGAGGAGGCCCGTGCTCGAGAGCAAACACTTGCCATCAGGAAAAGGCCTTCGACAAAGTGAACCATCAAATCCTGTATCAAGTACTGCGTCAGCTTCGTCTTCAGTCCTTCAAGACCATCATCTCAGCACTGTATGCGTCGGCTACATCTTGTGTGGCGATCAATGGCTTCATCTCTGAAGCCTTTTCGCTAACCAAGGGGGTCAGACAGGGGTGCCCTCTGTCGCCCACTTCTGTACGTTCTTTATTTGGAGCCATTGTTACAACGCCTTAATTGCCACGCAGATATCCGGGGATACGAACTGCCTGCTGTTTCTATTAACATCAAGACGCTGGCTTACGCCGATGACATCGTTCTTTTTTCATCTGATGCATATTTACAAGGAAGCCTTCGACTGTTTTAGTATTTCAACGGGGAGCACCATCAACCTCGGCAAGTCGAAGGGCATCGCTATAGGGAATTGGTCCTCGGATCAAATTAATGCCTTCCCAATTTCCTGGTGTGGTCACGTAACTGTGCAAGGATATGTATTCACGTTTTTACCATCCATGGACTTAGATCACTGGCAACAGATAATAAGGAAATGTGAAGTTCGTCTTAACAACACTTTTCGTTTTGTCACGTCGACGTTTGTTAAGGTGATATTCATTAAGACCCACATTCTCCCTATGTTGACGTCAAAATGCCTATTTACTCTGCCGTCGCAAAGAGACTTGAAGAGAATAAGGAGGGCGATAGTTGACTGTGTGTGGGGGGATACGGGCTGGCGTCACCACTTAAGGCGGAACTCTTGTTTATCCCCTTCGTGAGGGGTGGGTTGGATCTGCCGGATCTTTGCCAGTATCTCACCACAGCCAGAATGGCCGCCCTGATTCGGGTTTTTTTGTTTCCATCTCCGTTGTGGGCGGTCTTTGTCTTTATGCATCTCCGGTTCTTCTTTAAGGTAAATAGGTTGCCTATGCCTTCTACGTTGCCAGTGATTATTGACTTTCATCTCCCAGACTTTTCCTTTTTACCTGAACTGCGACAATTGGATCCACAAGAGTGGGGGAACCTTCGTCTCTCCTGGTTTTTTCAGAGATTCGATCAGGGGGAGGCTGCGGATGTCTTCCGCCTTTTCCCAGACTAACCATGGACAGCAATTTTGAAGAACATGAAAGATCTGGCGTATGAGAGAACTGTGTTCAACTACCAATGGCGGCTGTTGCACCATGGGTTTTACACTCTCCAGCGCCTCCATCTTTGGAGAGTGGCTAGATCTGCGGATTGCCTTCTTGTGGATTCATAGAGACAATTACACATGTATTTTTGAATGTCCGTTTGCCCAGATCATCTGGAGCCGCTTAATGCGCCATTTTGGTATGGACAGAATGACATACCAGTTCGTGCGGTTCTTAGTGGATGATTCTACTAAAGATCCGCTGAAAAAGGACCAGGCCGTTTCCATCGCCTTTCTCGTCAAAGAGTTATGGCTAGCTCGATGGGAGAGAGCAACAGGTGGAAATCCATCTGCAGCAGGAGTTTGGAAGAGAGGTGCAAGTCATCTGCGCTCCTTCTTGCTCCTGGAATGGTATCGGCTGGGTCCCCTCGTCTTTAAGAAGCGCTATTCAGCATCTAAGCGGCTTTGCATCGTCATTAGAAGATCGCAAGGTAACTATGTTCACCTCTTTACGTTTCCTCTGATCTTCTGATGTCGTGGAGATGGGTAAACGGGAATGGCTATGTGACGTTTAAATAAGTAATGCAGCCCGATTGGGCTGCTCGACTACTTATGTCATGAGCGTCGGACGCCCCGTTTCAAGATTCAGGTTATAGGGTGTCCGCTGGAGAATCAACATCTAGCTCCAGCTCCAACAGCTGAGCCCAGTGGACCACCAAGCTGACCAGGATGGACCGAACTTCCCAGGGAACGGACGAGCTCAACTGGCACAGAGAAGTAAACTAGACTTTAAGAAATTAATTAATAATTATTCTAATCACTCTCCCGAAGTTAATGTGGCGACGAACAGAGCGAGAAGCGAGTGCAGCCGTCAGAGAGAAAGTGCCCACAGCCGAAGGCGGCAGGAGCCGTTCCGCCCGCCCCGTTGCCCGCAGCAAGGAAGGACTTTTTCATCCACGAATACTGCGAGGTACGATAATCGGAGAAAGCAAGGTACGCCGAGAAAGTTCTATTGTAGCCGACACTTCAGCCGACGCTGAGGACGACACGATTACTGCCCAGATAGAAGTAGCGACAGTCGAGCTTCATCGACACCAGCATGACAAGCCCGGACATCTTCGTGAGTCGACAAGTGCCTACGCCGAAGGGACAAGCAGCCCACCAGCACATTAGACCACGATTCCCACGACTATTAAAACTTTCCCGTGGGAGGTGGACGCCTTAGAAGTCGTATTCCCATTCACTGATCTAGCCGGTATTCTCGCGGGCTACCCTGTTGAAAGTCCGCGCTTGGACACGGGATCGTCTACTTCAGGTAGTTAATAAGTATCAAACATTTAGGAGATAGGAACTTTGTCTTCATTTAATCTCGTTACGTATTAGATAATTTAAGAATCTAAAGCTCTGCCTAATATCTGGTTCTAATTATCACAGTGCCCCTTCTACGGTCGACAAACCTTTATAGGTCGCCTCCCCCTGAGTTAGCGGTACCAAAACCTATTCCCGTCATTGCCCAATACTTACCTTGTAACCAGAATCGAGGTGACGAGATCAGCGAAGGTCAGGTCGAAGCTAAGACGAGCGCTGACTATCTTGAAGATAGCAATTGGAAGTCAACCAAGAAGACCCACCAATTACAAGCTCAGCTGAAGAACTGGACTGATTTTTTATGGACTTAAACTATTTATTGACATTCTACTCTTAAATGTTAAAACTACATTTAATTTATTTCAAAATATTAATAAATACTTAATATTTTGACTCCTCCTGTTCAACTCTGTTTGTTACTAATAAAAAAGCACGACAGCACTCCTGCACAATACGAGCATCATGGCATTGTCTTGTTGGAAGAAGCCATCTCCACTGGGATACGCCATCATCAGGATAGGATGAACTTGATCAACAACGATACTTAGGTATGTTCGTGCTATTCAGACGTTGTTCCACATGAATTTATTGGGTCCAAATCATGCCAGGAAAACATGCCCCAAAAGGGTTGTACTCATGCATGTGGGGTCTGTGCTTTCATGCTGTTTCCACCAAATTCTCGCTCTGTCATCTGCGTGATGCAACTGGAAACGTGATTCATCGGACCACAGGACTTTTTCCCAATGCTCGACTGTTCAATCCTTATGCTCCTGTGCGAATTGGAGACGTTTTATCTTGTTAACTGCAAACAGGAAAGGTGTTCGAACAAGCCTTGGGCTTCCAGACCCCATACGATGCATTGTACGGCGAGTAGTGCGTTCAGAGATCATTTGAGAGAATCAATGGTTAAGATCCGCAGTAATTTGATGCACTATTGCCCTTCTGTTGTCTTGTACCAGTGTTGCCACTCTCCGTTTTGCTGATACTCGCTCCATGGCTCCGAGCGCCGACAATCATCCCACGTTTAAAGGCTGTTAAATCGCATCGTTTACCCATATCTTCAGAAACAACTCACTTCTACTGTCATGGTAAATAACCTGCTTCCCAACTTCAGCGCAAAATTATAGCTAAATTGCTTACAAACATCAGGTGGTCATAATAATCTGGCCACTCAGTGTATCTTGTTTTTTAGAAAAAGAAGAAAGGGTTTTCCAATAAAGAAGTGTGCGATATCTAATAATAAATTTAACCGTCTTATGCCACGCCATTTTTTGAAGGAAATGATTTCTGTGATAACTCGGGAAACTTTTTTTTTGTAAATTAATAAATGATCCTTTTGGACCGAAAATTTTTGTAATAAATCGGAGATGTTTGTTGGTTTATAGCATTGATTTCTTTTTCATGTTATATATTTCAATTTTTTTGAAAAGTTAATAGAAATCATTAGATAATGTCACAGAAATGAAATACGCAATTTCAAAATTTTTCAGAATTTATACAAGATGGTTCACGAAAAATGAAAATAGTCATATTTTAGGTGGTTTTATTCATGACAGACGGGTGAAGAAATTTTTAAAATACGTTTGTAAGTTATTTTTCTATGAATTTTCATTTGAATTTGTCAAATTGTAATTTGAGCTCGCTAACGTAAACACGTCATTTGATAGCATCAAACAGCTATCGCGTGCGTTACCCACGTGATTAGCTCCCCCTATTACGAGCAACGGCGCGAAGTTCAAGTTTCCTTTGTTCTCTTAGCGAGGTTGATGACGTAATGCAATGGCGCACCTAAAAGTGACGTAGCGACGGGGGGGGGGGGGGAGAGGACGATTGCGAGGGCTACTATAATATTTTCTAATTCCATTTAAAAATAATTAAGACATCGAAAGCAGGAGTATCTTCTGCTGTTGTTTGAATTGGTTTTTCCCGTTTTTGGACTGCGGTATTGTGTAATGGAGGTATCAGTGCGCGCGAAATATGAAAAAAATTCTCCTTTTATGCTCCAGTGCTCTGAGTAAGTCTAAATATCATTTTTTATTACAATCTATTAAATATTTCTGCTTATTGCTAGAAAATAAATGTAGGGGTTGAAATATACAAGCAGTTTTAGATATGTAGCTGCTTAAGAAATTATTTATAAAATCAAGATATACATCGCTATTTTGTCGAGTTGCAACTCTCTTCATTATGAGAGCAGCATGTTATGAATATTATTTTATGAAACTTCTAATGTTTGCATGTGCCTAATATTAAACAGATAATTTAAAGGAAGGTTTCTAGATTATATAAAAAAAATTGGTGATAAAAGTGTCAAAAGTTTTAACGTTACTGAGTTTTAAATTTCGAGCTGTGTGCATTTCATGATAATTTTGATACAGAAGCCATTTATGGAAGCAACAGGTTGAGTACCGTTAATTCTTTTAAGCTATTTAATGTACACAGCTTGATTACAAAACATAGTGTTTTAGCTCTGTGGATATTTCAAGGAACATTCAGTTTGAAAAAAATCTTCTTTCCATTTAACGTACCTTAATTATTTTCTTCCTAGTTTTGACTCTTAATGATTTCTCCAATACATTATTCATCGCCATTTCTTTTTTCTGTTTTGTGCTATCCCTCGTGAAATTGTTAAGACGGATACTTATACTTGAGAGCTCTACATTCTTGGACACTTTCTAGGTTTTTTTTTCTTTCTCTGTCTTCCTCCTCTTCTCTTGTTCGTGTCCATTACTTTAATACGAACGGCATTGTCCTTGTTACTTGGTCCAATAGCTGGAGGGCAAGGAGCGTTAAGTTCATCATCTTTGTCATCATTTTCCCACTCAGTCAGCCTTCTCTCCCCCCTCCCATCCTTTGTCTTTCTCCCTCTTCATTTCAACGCATGCTATTATTTCGATTACACTGAGACAACAAACAGCATTTTCAACTTAACACCAATTAGCTTTGATTAAAATGTTGCTGCTATGTAAATGAAACGATGTGCTTTTGCGGTTAGAGAACGTCAAAGACTATGTTCGATCAAAATTATTTTTCGTTTTCATAAGGAACTTCACTTTTATATACGTAATTTCAAAATGCTTGGAAGTTAAAATAGCATAAATTTTTTTAACATTGATCGGAATACGATGTATTTGTTTATTTATAAGAAATCCGAGTTGATTGTCCTCTTGCATTTTAAAGTAGCTTATTGAAATACACTGCTTCTAAAAAGTTAAGCAAGAAACACAATATCCTGAATATCTGGTAAAATATTTAATATTGTCTTTTGTTGGTCTAACTAGCTGTGGGAATACAAACTATGCAAAATGCAAACTATACAAAAGGTGAGATACCTGTATTCTGCATACGTCAGTCATGCTGTCATGACTAAAACGAACGAGTTATCAGATCTGCAAAAGCGGTCATAATTGGCTTTCGGGCCAACAGTGGTAGGCTTTCGAAACTGCCAGATTGCGTATTGTTCACGCGGCGCTGTGATTAAAATGTACCTTGATTGGATTGAACAGTGTAGAAACTGCGGAGCGCCATACGCCATTGATGTGAGAGTTGAACGTCAACTACCAATATGTCTGCAGTATCATGCAAAACTTGAGTAAAACTCTCCGTTTAATCGAACCAGGGTGCTGCCTGACATTTGTCGGTTACGTATGGTGCTCCGAAGAAGACGGATGTTACTGTACCCATGCTCACAATGGTGCTCTGTCGGAAACTGAACCATATAGCATCTTCTTGATTCTCTGCCATGCGTCTAGCTGGTGTCCGTGCTGGACACGGTGGTTATTCTGGTGGTCATAATAATGTGGCTCGAATGCGTATAATGATGAAGTTAGGATTGCTTCAGTTTTTTGGCACGTGATTGCTGTTTATGACTGATATCTGGCACATCACGCTGCGGCATCCAGCCATATACTGTAAAGCACAGTCGCTCTCTCTCGTCCTTGATAATGCCGATTCCATTATGAGATAACTGAATGGAATATTCCTCTGTGCTCGTCGCTGACTTTGCCAAGCTTATCCGGAAAAAGTTCGAGACGTGAATCGAGAAAAGGCATTTTAAAAGCATGCTAATCGCAGAGTACTGCTTTACAAAGATTATATGGTCAAGAGACAATGTAATTTCCCAGAAAATTATCAAGGAAAAATAAATTTCACGGCCATGCAGACATCCAGTTTTTGAAATGAGACTTCTTATGCGGCGATAATGACTTGGGGAGAGAAATGCTATACTCTATCCAACGAAAGTTGGAGTGGGCGTGTCCAGTTAAACTTCAATTGTGAGACACTGTTGATTCTACTTTAGCAACAATGTCTAACAATTGAAATAGGAAGTTTAACTGGACACGCCCACTCCAACTTTCGTTTAACAGAGTATCTATATATAAATAAGGCAACACATTTTTTGTTATGCACTTTTACCTGTGTTAACGTGGACGAATACGCATAAAACTTATATTGGTCTAGATGTGCACAATTTGTTTTGTTTGCGTATTTGTTCACGTTAACACAGGTAAAAAGTGTTTCAAAAAAGGTAGCATCAAGGAACAGATTGTGCACCATATTTGTCAACGCATGTAGCATTACCTTTTTTTATTGTTTTTTTTAAAATAATATTTATCAAATTAACTCAAATCATTGTTGATGACAAAGAATTTTAATTGTTGTATTGTTGACGTTCATTTGTAAGCATTTTATGTATTTTTCGTCGTTTCGTAGCGATTTTAAGTTTTTTTCATACACTTTGAAAGTAATATTTTAAGTTAAAACTAAAATAAATACCAATTTTGAAGTTTTTGATTTTTATTTATTTTTTAAAAATTTTGTTAACACTCTTTCTTTAGTAACAAAAAAAGTTATCGATTTTTGGTCCGAAACAGGCATTAATTTTCCACAGTGGGAAGGAGGGAAAGACGCAGAGATAGGGAGGGACAATTTAGCTTAAATATAAATATTATATTTAGATAAAAATTCGATAGATATATTAAAAGACACCTTTAGATTGCTTTAAATATTATTCCGAGAAATTTTCAAAGTTATCTTTGCGGTAAAAATTCTGCGACTGGGTTCGAAACAGGAACCTCGGCTGTCATGGCCGACGCCTCTACCAACTGGTAGGCTTATCTCCAGTTTATAACATTAATTATTATTAATTTATCATTGCGGTGAAATGAATCGGGAGTGTCAGAAATGTCATGCAAAGCACTTTGGATATTTATTATGTCATCTATTTTTCATTCGTCAAAGTTTATTAATAAGCAAGATTGAGGCTAGAACAATTACACAGTGTTTTTTCCTCAGAAATATGATCGAATTTCGATCATTTGGGGATCCTAGTAGCATGAAACACTTTTTGTGTTATGGAAGTGATGCAGTTCCAACAATCCAACCTTCATTGTTTCCAACAAACGGAAAACACTGATTGTTAACATCCGAGGTGGAGAGTGGCCACCGAGAGAGAAGGCCTTTGCATTGAAAGGTAATGCATTGTTACATCATCATAGATAGTGGAAATTCAGGGCTTATTTTTAGTAGAAATACGAATAACATTGGATTATTCTGCTGATACGTAGCCAACGAGAAAGACATGCTCCGGCCAACACCTTCTAGAGAGAAGGCCTGCGGACAAAAACTGTATACATTGTTTCATCATCATCAAGCGGCCAAATTTAAAGCTTATTATTGGTGCAAATGCGATTGGTGGCTACGGCTGTTGGTTTGGTTTGGTTGGGTTTGTTTGGTATTAACGTTCTTTTCAACTACAGCTATTGGTAATTATGACGTCAGTTCCTGTCCCGTTGCCTAACGATTCCAAACTAATCATTGTATAACTAAAGCATTGTATAAAGAAAGTATGGACAATCATTGTTGCAGGAAT
>JAHWFO010069308.1:1930956-1975621 GCA_023313115.1 Rhysida immarginata | reverse complement strand
TTTTTTTTTTTTTTTTTTTTTTTTTTTTTTTTTTTTTTTTTTTTTTTGAAACCCTCATGAAATAAGAAACAGTTCTTTCCAGAAAGAGTTCTTTCCAGAAGTGCACAAAAATTTTGAATAATATTCATGATATCCATAATGGAATTATATTGCTGAGAATGTAGAATAAAATAAACAAAAGAGGGTCCTGTTAGAGTCGTCTCATTTATAAGGTCACCTATGAAGATGATGTAAAATCGAAACGCGTCCGTTACAATAAACCAAAATGAATTTTATACCTGGATCCTGTTCTGTTTATTTTATCGTATAAAAATTTATTGCGGAACAATTTTTCTTTTATTATTCAATGTTCTTATTTAGAAACGTGAATGGTTTTTGAGATATCATTCAAACCACTTCTATTTTTGCTGATAAATAAAAGGAACAGCGATTAATAAAAAGAAATCAATCTATGGCCTTAAACTTGAGAAACATTGGATGATAGCATGCAATTTTAAAGAGCGATTTAGAACTTCACTTTGATAGCAGAAGCTTATTACGAAGGTTATCCCAAAGAAACACGTTTGGACTGCGCAGCCGCGAAGATATCGATAACGAAAAGCAGTTGTTTATACTTTGTATGCATTTTTAAGTACTAGTGAGGCGTCTGTCACACAAAATAACTGTTTGCTTCTTTCTAAGAGTCGTGATTAAGTTGGAAGAGAGCGTTCATGGTAGATCATCCGTCTAAAGATCATCTGCATGCTGAAGAGCGTCAGCCAATGGAAATTTTTACGTGAATGAAAGCTTTATACGGCGACCATAATTATTCTCAACCGGCAGTGGTTGAGTGGTGGAAGATATTTCGATAAGAAATGGAATCTACGAAAGATTTATCCCGTCCAGGACATGCTTATGTTGCAGCATCAGAAGACGTCAGGAGGTTTAGAACATCCACCTTTATGTGCGATTTTCATGTCTTTGACCCTCTAAAACAGTCACTAAAAGTCCATGGAGTTTTCTTTTTAATTCGTTGAATAAAAATTGCTTCCCAGCTTCTAAACATAATTCTACTAAACAATCCTCGTATATAGTTTTAATTACTTCTATCGAGTCATACTATCACAAAACAACCTGTAGTAGTCAATATGATACTTATGCTTAATAAAAATATTTTAGAACCCTTAAATATATTCTTACAGAAGATGTCATCAATATGAAATTATCCAATTTGCAAATCACGGTTCCTCATTTTAAGCGAAATCGTCGAAAATCATAATGACTAAATTAAAAAATAATCGGAAATAACTTTTTTTTGTTATTGTGTTTACAATATTTCATTGATTATTCTCAGAAAGGAATAATGATTTAATTATAGAGAATCATATTAATTAATTAGCCACTGTAACATATATAGAGAAATGAAATCATGTTATATTCTGTATACAGGAAACTATTTCTTTTAAACAATTTAAATTTACATTATTTTTATTTACTTTATTCACCATTTATTTACGCCACTGCTTGACACCAGATGGCAGTTTGGTGCTACGCCATCCGCCATTACAACCTACACAACTAACTACACATCATTTGGATGGGGAGCTCTTCTAAACACCACATATCTCGATTAAACTTTTACGGTATATAGAAGCTAACTTTCCCTATAATCCCTCCGAATTTCCAGTTCCTTACTTTGATAGATCCCGAGTAATCGAGTTCTTTATTTGGGATTTGGAAATTAAACTGTGATTGGTAATTAATTGGTTTTTGACCCATTTGTGAAAAAACTATACAGGGTGGACCAAAAATACTCGCCAATGAAAACTTGGAACGGTCCATAAAGGGGTGAGCGATTCTAGAAGGAAGAAAGCTATCATTAATTAAAGTTAACGTTAAATGGAACGAGTCGATTTCTAGACGAAAGGTAGCGAACTTAATCGTTAAGTGTTTATTTTTCACTTTCTGTTAAGTCAATAGATATTCAATAAAAGAAACAATCTTAATATATAAAGTGCTTCGTCAGTCTTTCATATCACGCAAATCCGGACTTTTCATTGGCAAGCGAAGCAAGTGACGTGAATGACGCAACAAAAGTAAGTGACGCAACAAAGTAAATTAAAAATCCCTTTCTTTTTAACAATAATATAACACAGTGATAATTAAAATTAATTAAACTGCTATATCACGCAATTTCGTTAAAATTTTCACAGTTTCAAATTCGGAGTTTTCATTGGCTGTTCAGACCAGTGACCAATAATTGTTTCTACTTCAATTCTACGTGAGGGAGATTCAATAAATAGCTCAATAATTGTTTGATGCATATAATAACTATTTGTAAATGTATATCTATTAATAACGGTTCTTAATGAATAGGTTTATGGCGCCGACAAAGTGAAAATTTTAAACAATAGCGGAGGTCGAAGAAGCCTATGCGAGTCTAACGAAACCATGGATGAAAGAAAAAGAGCGACCTCTGGATTTTTGCATGAAAACTAGCATCTGTCGACTGCTTAGGAAGAAGAGGAATCGCTGTCCATAGGCTAATGGTTATTGTTAACATATTGCTAGGATACAAGAAACAGCCTTGATTTCTTTGAAACTTATAAATTTAGATCATGTGTACAGAAATGATTTAAGGAAGAATTTTTTTCCATTTTCATTTTGATATATTTTAATGTAATTTTAAATATAATTTTTAAAGCAAAACTTTATACCTACTTTATATAATTAAATTGTTTAAAGAACAATATAATAACTCCATAACTTAATATTTCAATAAACTAATTCAATAAAATAATAAATAATATTTTAATACAAAAAAATTCAAAAGAATTCGTAATATTTGCGATAGGCTTATCTCCTCTAACAGCAGAGTAAACGGAAACCATGCGAAGCGAAACCAAACGTTTCGGTATTGTCATAGCCAACAATGATAACATGTCTTCTTTGTTATCTTAGTTGGCTATGGTATTGTTCATTTAAGAATCCAGAGGGCGCCACGAAAAAAAACTCACACACGACTCATAGGAGTCGTCCATCCTGTTTCTTCCATCCATGCCAACACCTCCTAGAGAGAAGGCCTGCAGACAAAAGGTGTATGCATTGTTACATCAACATCAAGCGGCTATTGTTAATCGTATTTTTACTAATTTTTACCAATAATAAGCCCTAAATTTGGCCGTTTGGCTACGCGTCGAGCGACTAAACGACGTCTACAGGAGGCGCAAGAGGAAACCAGAACTCCAGAGGAACAAAGGGGTCGACATGAAGCGCGTGAATACAATGCAGCTGCTCAAGCCGCTCATCGAGAGCGCATGACGGAAGTTGAAGGAAATCTCCAACGTGCACAAGACACTGCGGCTCATGCTACTCGAAGACAGCAAATGTCGGAAGATGAACGTGTTTCGGATCGTAAACGCAATTTGCCTCAACAACGAAGCGCGCAGAGCCCAGGTACACAAGCATACGGAATACTCTGCTGTTGCAAGTATCGAAGATCTCCAGCCAAGTGTTGCCATGGATTCGATTGTCCACTTAGCTTCTGTATGTTCTCATTGCCGCTCTCTCAAGTTTACGGGCGAAACTTCGGCAATATGTTGTTTGAACGGAAAAGTCATTATTGCTCCTCCAAATGAGGTACCGCATGAACAGGCTCAATGTGGTCGAATCCCAGATTCATGAACTGTATCGGGGCGTACAACAGTGTTTTTGCTTTTACGTCAGTGGGTGATTCAGTTCATGAAAGTGTCTCTGTGGATGAACCATGTGCGAACGCTCGAGATGGTATATACACATTCCATGTTCAAGGAAGCATCTGTCATCGAATCGGCAGTCTGATGCCGAGAGAAGGCCAACCACCCAAGTTTGCGCAGATCTACATTTATGATCCATGGAGAAACAAGTGGCTTCGCGAATAGGCATTATGGATGGATTGGACCGACTTATCGTAAGTACTATCCACCGGCTGTAAACTTTTTGTTGCATCGATCATCGCGTTTCTTTCAGCAATGGTGTGTCGAGCAATACGTCAATACGTCAAGATTGAACGCCAGCGGCTTCGTTTCATCAAAACCCATCAGGATTCATTTTGATCCGACCTGTGTCGTGGTTAAATGGCTCGAGACGGGAATTTGAGGAAGATTGGAAAGTATATTCTGGCGGCGATCGTTACATTTACTGGCGGCGATCGTTACATGAGGAAACAATATTACGACTCCATGGCAATTGTTCGTGAATAAGGAAAACTAGATGTTTTTGTAACCGTCACATGCAATCCTGAATGGCCAGTGATTAAAGAAACTGTACCCTTGAAGGTCAGAGACTACAAAATCGTCCAAACATAGTGTCTCGAGTATTCAGATTAAAGCTTGAAGAGATCAAGAAAGACCTATTCAAGAAACGCGTATTTGGGAAGGTTACTGCATACATCTATGTGATTGAGTTCCAGAAACGTGGGCTTCTCCACGCACACATGCTCATCCGCCGGAAGCCTATGACAAGTTTGTGCGTGCAGAAATTCCTCATCCCAGCTAGTTTCCACAGCTGTATGAAATTGTCACGAAGTCCATAATGCATGATCAGTGTGGGTCATTGAATCTCAAAGGGATATCCAAAGCGATTTAATGAAGCGATAACGTGTAACGAAAATGGTTATCCAGTGTACAGACGAAGAGATCTTGGCCGTGCAATTATTCGACGAGGAATTGAACTCCATAATTGCTGGATGGTTCTATACAACCCTTATCTCTGTCAGAAATATAGGTGTCATATCAACATTGAGATATGTTCCACGATCATTTCCGTGAATTATATCTACAAGAACGTCTATAAGGGTCACGACCAGGCCACAATCAGTGTCGAACGGAAAGATAAGAGTGTCAATGATAGAGAGAACTCTATACGAGCAACCAGAGTCATCGATGAGATCGAAGACTATCTAAGAAGTGCTAGATATATTTCAGCACCTGAAGCCGTCTGGCGCATTTTTTTCATTTCCCTTGCAAGCCAAGTCACACACAATTGTTTAGCTGACTGTACACCTTCCACAGACCAACTATGTGGTAGTCGATCCAAATACAGCCATTGAAGAAAGTGTCCAGCGCGCCCAGGATACGATGTTGACCAGATTTTTTGAAGTTTGTGCGAGCGATCTACAAACGTCCAACTTATTGTATTATGAAGTCCCCAAACATTAAACTTGGATAGCCAGCAGTAAATCATGGAAGAAGCGGCAACATGGAGATGAAAATGGGATTGGTAGAATGATTGCAGTTTCTCCTTTGGACGTACAGCGATATCATTTGTGACTTATGCTGTGCTATGTTCGTGGTCCAAAGTCTTTTGAAGATATTCGAACAGTTGATGGTGTATTGCAAGATACGTTCCAAGAGGCTGCAAAAGCTCTAAAAGACAATGAAGAATGGCATCGTTGGATGCGTGAAGCAATTGCTTTTCAGATGCTTCAAGAATTCAGACATCTATTTGCAACCATTTTGGCGTACTGTAATCCCCAGCAACCTCGGAGAATGTGGAATAGTTGTGCAGACGCATTGTTAGGAGAATATCAGCAACAATCAATTCAGATGCAACCAATCTTCGAGTGCTGTATCTCACATTAAGAGATTTGGACCATTAATATTTGACGAACAATGAACGCCGACTTCAGGACTATCCAGAGTTGCTTCAATTGCATCAGTTCCCCTATCAAGAAGTTGAAGCTTCCCAAGGTTCAAATCCATTGATATCGTTGGAGACGTCATATCCCCGAGCAAAATTGCAAGAGTTGTTGGATCAGACATCGCTCTTATATGAAGAGCAGCTGATTGTGTACAATCCTATATTAAATGCGGTAAGCAACGAGACGCCAGAAAGGAGACTACTTTTCTTGTACGGTCCTGGAGGAACCGGCAAATCTATTTTATTGGAGAAAGTGCTGGCAACTATTCGGTTGGAAGGCAAGATTGCTCTGGCAACGGCAACGAGGGGAATTGCATCACTTCAATTAATGGGTGGATCTAAATGTAATTAATGTGGAACGGCACATTCAATGTTCAAGACGTGCCTGGATCTAAATGCAACTTCAACGTCTAATATATCCATTCAATCGCAAGGTGCGGAGTTGCTATGCAAAACCAGCATCACCATCTGGACAGGTCGCTTCGAGATTTGATGAAGGTCGACACTCCGTTTGGAGGAGAGGTTGTTGTGCTCTCAGGTGGCTTTCGCCAGCTTCTGCCTGTTGTTTCTCACGCAACTGTGCATCAAGTGGTTAATGCGTGTATCAAACAGTCATACCTATGGGAGTATTTTACCACGCTTCGAATCAGCACAAACATGCGTGTTCGGAACGCACCCAATGAATCCACAGCTTGCGGATACAATCCTTTGCGGAGAAGATAAGTGTGATTCGTGTAAAATTTGTGGTCGAGGATTCGTCAAGTTTCCAAAAGAGATGTTTGTTCAGCCCAAAACTACCAATTCACCAATCGAGACGTTGATCAAAGTGGTATCCGAGAACATTGAAGAGCGATTCATGGAAAACCACTACTTCTCCGATGGGATGATCTTGATAGTTCTCAACGTTTAGGTACAAGCGATCATTGACGAAGTTGTGGAAAAATTACATGGAGAACTACACGATTATCTTTCAATTGACCCTATCGAAGAACAAGAAGGGCTAGAACCGTCACTGTTCCCCGTGGAGTTCTTGAACACTTTGACGATCTGAGTGATGCCGCCACATCGACTACGTCTAAAAGTTGGAGCACCGATTACACGAAACATTAGTGGCAACCATGGATTGTGCAATGGTACACAATACGCCATCTCAAGCGCAACTGCCTGCTGGCATCCATCCTCATTAGATCGCGATTCGGGGAGATTGTGGCAATTCCCCGCATTCCTTTGTATACACACGAACCTGGACTGCCTTTTCAGCTACGTCGCCGAAAATTTCCAGTGCAGCTTGCATTTGTCATGAAAGTAAACAAGGCTTAAGGTCAAACAGTGCACCACTTGGGATTGTATTTACCCCGGCCTGTCTTCGCACACGGTCAACTATATGTGGGATGCTCAAGATCCGAGTCCGAAGCAGCGTATAAAGATACTTTTGAACCAATGACGAAATTCGAATTTGCGTGAAGAACGAAGTATACCCAGGAATCGCCACATAGATCGCATGTGGTGACAGCTTATGATTATATGTACATGTAAGTTAATAAATGTATTTCATTTTGTATGGGTGTTTAAACTTGCTTAATGCCGCTGTTCGGTTGCGCCGGGCAGAACACCCTTGTGATCTAAAAAGTGTACAATTTGTGTATTATCTAAGATTATGTTCACCTCTTCTTTTTACACGCGCATCACAGGTGCGTATCGGCCGAGACATCCCCATCCTGAAGTATTTTTTTATATAATTGAAATGTTGGAAAGGATCTAACGCTTGTTTAAATTTTTAAAGTAATATTTTAAACAAACCTAATAAACAATAATAGTTGATAATCTTTTCTTAAACAGACATGCGATCGCTTTGATTGGTATTGTGAGCAGTATTGGCAATATAGCGAATATTACACAAAAATTATGCAAATATCTGCTGAATTTAGCGGATTCAATTTCATAAATGCAATTGAGTTTAGCGGATTTTCAGTTCTGTTTTTAGCGGGAAAATTTCCTTTGAGCTGGCAACACTGGTTGCGAGAGATATGTTGGCTCAATAAAAGGGCACCACTAGCGCGACAACTGTCAACATTCCCCCAACATGGCCAACAGTCCCCCAAAAAAGCCAACAAATATCAGCGTCTTGTGCTCACTGGGTTTCTGGAGTAAGATTCCTGGAATTTTATGAAGGCCCCCTCATACTCTATTATTCAAATTTCAGTTTCCTAGCTGTTATAAAACCTGAGTTAGTAACTTGTAGGTTTGATAAACAATTTTTTCCCGTATATATATACACAATAAAATCCAATAAAGAACAATTCCTCGACCATTGGAAACTACTTGGAAGGCAGCTTGACAAGAATGAAGTCAGGAACCTATCAATCAGTGCAAAGACCATTTTTATGCAGGATGGTGCGCCACCGCACATCGGAAGTCAGGTGCAGCAGATCTTGCGAGAACGTTTTTCAGACAACAGAATAATTAGTCGTGCATTTCCCATGGTATGGCCACAAAGTTAGTGTAAAAGTTTCCCACACCCATTTCCTCAATCCAGGTGTTCGTTATGACAGGGAGCATTGTCGTGCTGAAACAGGTATGGGCTATTACCAAAGTGTTCCCACTATATCGGTAGCGCAGAATTGCCCAGAACTATTTAGTGCATTCATGGTCCCGCGAACTAAAGCAAGAGGACCACGAAAATCAGGACCAGACCATGATGTCACCTCCTCCGAATTCCACTGTGGGTACGACACAGTCCTAAAAATATCGTTCACTGGGCATTCGTCAAACTTACACACGTCCATCGGACCGCCACAATCGGTAGCTTGATTCATCACTTCATAGGATGATTTCCATTATTTCCAGTGGCGCCATTCCTTACACCTCTGTAGTCTACGGGTCGCATTGAGGGCTGCGATATTTGGTTTGTGAACTGCTGCTCTTTCATGAAAACCAAGTGCGATGATCTCCCTGCTGACGATACGATCACTTGCATCACTAGACGACGCCGATCAAAGTATCGACGGTCGCGATCTGTCAAATTCATCAGTTTACTTGGGTCTGGGTTCGTATATTATAACCCCCCCTCACTTCGACTTTAAAAATAACATCACTTACTATCGAGCGGGGTATCTGAAATTTGTCGGAAATCTCAAGGATCGAATGCCCGAACATGTGATTTCTAATGTTCATCGCTCTTTCCTCGCACTAAGTTCGCGTCGTCTGTTCATATTGACTGCAGTAGCTGTTGAGTGTATTCTAACCCGTCAACGTCTTTTATAGGTTGTTTGACGTGTACGGACGATCCCATGCGCTTTTGGAAACGTGTCCGGACGAATGGCCAGAAAGTTACAGTATTTGCCCGTGCATTTTTCATTAAACCTAAATTGAGCTATAAAACAAACAGGCATGGCTAGTCACCGGATGGGTGACCATCTTCACCCCCCCGGCTGCTGCGACCATCATACAGCAGTCGTGAATCCAGGTCCATCCAGGGACACAACTCGTCGGCCATCTGGCCATACAAGCCCTGAATGGACGTATTGGATCCAGATTCGCAAATTAAAAAAAAATTAATTAAAAAAATTTTTTGTTTGCATGTTTTTATCTGATTATATTAAAATGTAATTTATTTCTGTTTGTCTGATTATAAATACCAATAAAACTTTGAATATTAATTTTAAAACCCTTCTTACTTTTTTTAAAAAACTTAAATTTTTATTTAGAATTTGATAATATTATATGCTACAATTTTATTCTATTCATATCATTTCCCAGTAATTGTTTGAAGATCTCGTTTTTGGGTTTTCTCGCTGTTTGCCGTGTAATAAGAAACGAAGTAATGACTGAAACGAGAAGGATTATCTATGTATATTCGACGCGCCCAAAAAATACCAACAAACCAAATCCTTTATTAAAACTCCATTAAACATTTCAAGGCGAAATTTAATGTATATTAAGTGCGTATTAGCGGTAGGCGAGCTCCTGACTAAAAATGGAATTCCCTTTGGATGATTCTGTCGAAGTCAGATCTGATGTAAATCGAATACATCAATTTTTTCATCAGAGGCATCATTGAATCGTTATCTCAATTTCTGGAGACATTCCTCTTCGCGTGTTTGAATCAGACATTTTATCGTGATTTCTATTGATATATATTTAGAAACTACGTGGTCTCTCTGTAGTACACGATTTCAAATTTCCCTCTGATAGTTTGAAACGCTGAAATCAAAAAATACTTCAATGCAAACCACTTTACAGCTACTTTACATTGAAACAGGCATCAGTGTTGTAACAGTGAAGAAGTTATAAGGGCTGTCGCGCAACTCAATTTCTTATTCTTATATTTCGTTTACACTGCGGATTTCATTGGATCACTTCATTTTCACATCACATCCAGATCTATGATCTATGTGATCTATGTTCTGATCCAATCTAGGCATAACCCCGTTCACGCTGAATCTTGATATGATTTGTTTGGTTCCCAGAAATCCTGATTCCACTTTTATCTAGATATAACCCCGTTCACGCTGAATCTTGATGTGATTTAGTTGGTTCCCAGAAATCCTGATTCCACCTTTATCTAGATATAACCCCGTTCACGCTGAATCTTTGATGTGATTTAGTTGGTTCCCAGAAATCCTGATTCCACTTTTAATATGTGTAAAGACAAAGACGAACCCAACCGAAAGCAGTTGCTATTAGTTTCAAAATTAAACAACCAATAACAGCTAAAATCAAAGAAATTTAAAAATATACCTGAATTGTGAAGGCAATCTGAAAATTTCGATTCAAAAGTTAATTGACGCCGTAATTCAGTCCAAATTGCTCAGATTGTTATCATACTTACTTATTATCAGGTTAATCACCAAGAAAAAACAGATGAAATATTAAGAAACTGAAATGCAATATACCAGTAGTGTGGTGGAGGCGTTTAGAAGGAAGCAAACATCTTGGAATTCATGGTCACGTGATGGTCAGAAACAACATCAAATCCACCAACTAAAATTCTGAGCTGTTGGATTCTATATTCGCGAACTGAGTTGTGTTCACACTAAAAAGCGGATATACACCTACTACATGTACATCGGATGTACAGTCGGGTGCAAAAAGGTTTTTATCTGCTCCGTAGGGGCTGAGCTTTCTGGATGTTGATCGGTTGCAAAATCAGGTACTTGTACTGAGAGTCAATGCAGATTAGAATGGACCTGTCCCTTCTGAATGAAAATAGGGTAGCAGGTATACGCTTGGGATGTGCTCGTCGCGTCCTCCCTCCTGACAATAATAAGCGACAGCGACTGACAGCAGTATCGTTAAAGTCTCTGCCAACTGCCTCGAATAGCAGAGTTCGAATCCGATATGGATAGACATTTTTTTTTGTTCATTATCGCGTTTTTGATTTCGTTTAAGTTTTAAACAGTGTATGTAAAGAACACCATAAACGGATTAAAAATTTTTCATCCAAGTGTGCAATATGATCTGATTATTTGAGGGTTTAAAAAACTTTCATGCTAATTGTCAGGTCATGCTTTATTCTATACTAGCAGAGGACCCGGCGTCGCCCGGGATAATTACGCTTGTAGGTAAACAGAACAACCTCAAAAAGCTAAATTAAATTTCCAAATTGGTTAAATAAGAACTCAATCACTACAATATAGAGCGAAGGGACTATCCATTCTCAGAAAAATCCGAAAGACAGGAACTTACCTCTTCACTGAAAAAAATCCATTCTATGTGATATACCGGGACATGATGTACCGAAAAAACATTTTTTAAAGGCTCACAGTGGATGGACCTCTCTAAGGATGCCTTCTAGTCTAAATAATTTTTTGCTCACATAATCTTACTTTAGATGTACACTTGATGTTGTTGCAATTTTCTTTCTTCTTTCGATGTCTTGAAGCAAAACTTGGCCATTCATCACTTTGTGTAGTCTAGCGGTCGCCGATTCTTCTATTTACTTGCTTACCATTTGCTCAATACAGCACGGAGCTAAAGGAGTGCTTCCTCTATCGTCTTTCACTCTTTCTCAATAGTCTGCTAACTCATTATCTCCAGTTGCTGATCATTTTTAAAGATTTTCAAGAAATTGTTAAGTACTAAGAATTCTCTTTTCTAAGAAAACCCTGAATAACAGAAATTCTATGCATTGAATTCTATATTGCACAAACTTTGCCATGCATTGTTGGTCATGAGACATATTTTGTTGATCCTTGCATAGTGTTGGTGCATTGCGTGTTGACACCATTGTTGATACCTATTGTTGCACGAACTTTTATTTGCATTGTTGGTCATGAGATATATATTGTTGGTCTGTGCAGAGTTTGTGAATTGCGTGTTGATACCATTGTTGCAAAAACTTTGTCTTGCATTGTTGGTCATGAGATATTTCTCATTATTATGTCCTGCCATAACCATGAATATCGATTTTTTATCAATAATTATTATTTTTTCGAAATCTGAGGTAGACAGTGACCTTCCTCATGCTTTGAAGGTCATGTATGCGAAATTTTAATCAAGATCGAAATAAAACTGTAGATTTGAATAAAAAACAAACAAACAAACACACAAACCCACAAACAAACCCACATACAAACAAACAAACATCCTTTTTTATATATATAGAAAGATTTTAGTTTTTAATAAAACATTACTAACTCATATCACCCTTATTTTTACAAAAATCCTCTTTTGTTCAAATCATTTAATATTCTCTACTATTAAAATATATAATCTTTTATATTAAAACGCAAAGCATTTTTTGTAAGAGCAAAATTGGCACTTATGCGCCTACGCATCTGAAGCCAACAAAGAAAGTTACGACAATCCATCAGAAGCCAGAGATTGTTGTAATGAGACAATATTCAATCATTAGTCGCGTTCACAACCTCTTAATTTTTCTCACTTTTCTCGCTTATCTTGCTTAAGTCACTTTCAGTGACGTCATTTTTAGGAAAACGAAGTCTCAAAACTGATTTTTCTGAAAGCGAGTCGGTACCCACTTTCCCCCCCTGCTTTTCTTACTTTTCTGGCTTTACAGCTACTAACTTCCGGTTTAGTGGTAGCCATATTGAATCACCGCTTCCCTCGTTTCGATGATTGCCCACCGATAAAATTTGTAATTTAAAAGCGTAAGTAACGTATTTAACATTGTAAATTTTTTTGGTTATAAATTAAGGACTAATAAAACCATGGAGAACAATAAAAAACATTTTTCACAATCAATAAGTCACTTCCTATTTTTCAAACAATTTCAATATGTTCGTCATGCTATTTTATGGCTGACGCAGTTTTAGGTGCAAAGGTAACAAAAGCAGCAAAAGTGAGCCGTCATACTGGATCACAAAAAGTCGTTACTCCCTAGTTTCGCTTTTCCCAATCATCGCATTCACTCAAGAAATCGGTTAAGCATTGTTGTTGAGCATTGCTGTTTGGAAGATTCGTATAATATGCTAACCTTGCCATAGCGAATAGCGTGCGAAAGCGTTTTTTGTTATCCAACATGGCTGACCTGCTAACAATGATCCAAACCCACAGTGCATTATATGGTCACGTGCTGTAAAAGCTCTATTGTTTTGAATTAAATAAACTGATGATTTGCAGAAAGAAAATCCTGCCTTGATCATTTTATGACGTTTCCTTATGACTACTGAAAAACTCTGAAAATATTGTTAAATGTTATATCGTTAAAAAGAGCTTTAAAAACTGATCATTTTATCCGCTGACACTTTATGTCTCAGTTTAATACTTTTAGAGAAATTTAGTTTAAAGCTATTTTGATTTTATATATTAACTCACTTCTTATTCTTTGTGCATAATAAGACATGTAAGCTATGATTATTCTATTTGTTTGTGCATAATGATTATTCTATTTGTTGCTCTGACAATTTTTTATTTTATTATTTTTTAATTAAAGAGATGGGCATTAATAATAACATCGGGTGTTCTCCGTCAAATTTTGACGGGATCCATCTAGTTATATAATAAATTTAAAAAAATTTTCAGTTGGTTTTGGCATAATTGTCATTGATTACTTTATATACACCCAAAAAAAATGAGACTTGTAACCTTTCGAGTAGTCAAAAGAAAATAGACTTGTAATCATTTTCGCATCACACTATAACGAGCGTTACATCAGCTTATCTCTTGATCACGCATATAATTATATCGATACTGTGCACTATTTATGTTACATTATTAACCAAATAGATTAGTTTATTATTAATAAAACAAAAATTCTCATCAAAGCAGCCAAACAATCTTTTTGTCAACATAGTTGAGCACGTGACGTAAAACTTGCCTACACCCGACGCTAAGCAAAAACTTAATGGAATCGTTCCATAGTAAGCGTGTTCGACTAGACACCTAGAAAAAGCAATCTCATTGGATTGAAGTATTGTAAGGAAACCGAAGAATTTTGACCTAGGTAAAAACCTTTTTGCACCCGACTGTACATCCAAATGTACAGTGTAAACGGAGTATTACGACTCAAACTTCATTGTAGATAGACCATAGTTTGATATACGGCATTGTTTTATCTAGTAACTCTTAAAATTTAACATCTCCGGCTGAACGTGCCACAATAAATAGCATTAGCAAATTATGCGATGCAACGTAAGACGTACAGTATGAAAAATTTGACTGATTTTAATTGAGGAGAATGGTAAATCCAATAATGTATGTCTATCTGTATAATAGTAGAAAGTGTGAGATACAAATCAAATGCTTGAGATTTAAATTCGTTTTAATATAATAATGTTATCCAATAACAAGTAAATTAACGAGCAATGAAGAATCAAATCCTGTGAAGTATCAAATCCTCTGAATATTCAACAAGAAAAATCTAAACTTTCTGCAGTATTGGTGGATCGCATTAAAATTTTTACAAATACATATTGTGTAATAAAACATATAAAAATTTTTGCTTTTTAATTTTTCAGGGCAATTCTTATCGATTAAAACGTTTCCCTTAAAAAAATTCTATCCGCCAGATTTTGTAAATTATCGTTGTTGATGTTTACCATAATCATCTATTCTTTTTTCCCCTTCTATCTCTTAAGCCTTGAATTTACATTGTAGAAGTGGCTTTTCTTCACAGATGAAAAAGCAAACCCATTACCTTACTTTTTTTTTTACATCGTCGGAAACCTACAAATTTTGGAGGGTTTTTTTTTTGATCATGCGTAGAAACTGACTTAGCATAAATTTCGACCAGAAGTAATAACCTATTCTCACGGACCCCTCTGTTCTTCCTTTTTTTGGACATATTTCACGCTAACGTTTCTCTCTCTCTCTCTCTCTCTCTCTCTCTCTCTCTCTCTCTCTCTCGCTTCACTTGGCATGCATCGCGAACACTTCTACCTGTGAATGGAGGAAGAAATAAATTATGTTTGCCCCTTTTTTTCCCAACTCTCTTTCCTTTTTTGTAGATCTTTAATTTCTTACTTTCACTTGGTCAGCCCTAATATAAAAGGATAGAGACGGAACTTTTGTTTCTTTCTAAGTAATAGCTAAGTAATATTTTATAATAATATCATGTCAATAAACAGAATGAAACTGTGAATAATATACCAAGAAAGATACACAAAAACTCTTGTCCACATAAAATATTATAATTTTTATCCTCCTTTTGTGTCTCCTTTTTTATAAGATCATGTGTATAATTTTCTGTTATGAACGTTTCTTTACAAAGATTTTTTTAACATAATAGTGTAATTGGATTTTAATTCAAACATTAAAATTTAACTTTGATTTCCGAAAATAATTAGGGGGGGGGGGGTTAATTGTGTTTTCTGGGAAATGAGATAAATAAGTAAATGAATAAAGAACAAGGGTTTTTTTAAATAATTTTTTAATAATGTGGGTGACGCGTTTCGAAGTTAACTTCATCTACTGTGCTAAGAGAAGAATGAATAACAAGGGCACTATACACTGAACGACCAATTTATTAGAGACACCTCTTACGGAAAATGGATCGGCCTCCCAGTGACACCCAAACAATGGAGCGGTGTATAAAAGGGATGCATTGGATCACAAGTTGCATCCAACAGCAGAATGGACTGAATATGGGTAAATCCAAGGAATTTGACCGACTTTTAACGAGGCATGATCGTTGGAGCTTGACGGACACAGTTGAGCATTTCGCAAACCGCGAACCTCCTCGGGTTTCCCCGTGCAATAGTGTCAAGGGACGAAAAACAACCTCCAGCAAACACAACTGTGGACGAAACAGGGCCGTGGATGAAAGAGGCCAACGGCGACTGGCATGAATCATCCACAGCAACAGGACGGGAACAGCCCAACAAATTGCAGCGCAGTTCAATGAAGGAGCATCTCAACCCATTTCGGAGCACACGGTGTGGCGCACCTTGCACCGAGCTGGGTTTAACAACAGGCGGCCAGTACGGGTACCGTTGCTGTCATCGCAAAATAAGAAAGAGCGCCTGCTATGGATACAGGAATCGCCACTGGACACTGGATGAGTGGAAGAAGGTCGCCTGGTCCGACGAATCGCGGTTCCTACTTCATCATGTGGATGGCAGACTGCAGACAGCACGAGGCCATGGACCCATCCTGTCAGCAGACAACCGTACAGGCGGGTGGAGGAGGAGTCCTGGTCTGGGATATCTTCTTTTGGACACACTGGGTCCTCTAATATCCGTAGACATATCCCTGAATGCGAGACACTATTTGAACATTGTTGCCGATCAGGTGCACCCGTTCATCATGACTGTGTTCCCTGGTGGTTACGGACAGTTTCAGCAGGACAATGTTCCCTGTCACCGTGCTCGAATGGTCTTGGACTTGTTCGAGGAACATGACGCGAACAACCACCTGCTTCAGTGGCCAGCTCGGTCGCCCGATCTCAACCCGATCGAGCATTTATGGGATGAAGTGGAGAGAATTACGGGACTAATTACGGGACGCTGTGATGTCAGCCTGGGCTGCTTGCTATTCTTCCGCAACGGTTTCAACACCTTGTTGAATCCATGCCAGCACGTATTCTGGCAGTTCTCGCCGCTAAAGGAGGCGCAACACGCTATTAGCGGGGTGTCTCTAATAAATTGGTCGTTCAGTGTATATACACAACACGTGGGTTGAATACAAAGGGTCAGTCTTGATTGGATGGTTCAAACCATGTGTTGTGTCTATACAGTGCGCCTGTAAATTCATTTTTGCTCGGCTCTATAGATGAAGTTTACTTCGAAACGTGTTAGCCATTTCATTAACAAAAAAATTATATTGCTTTACTATTAGAACCTTGTTCTTTATTAATTTATTCCTTACAGCAATACAAGGCCCTAGAATGCTCTTTAAAAGATTTTTGGTTTTTATTTTCAAATTTTATTAATTTAGGTTAATTTTTTAGGAAATTTAAGGTTACATTATAATGTCGATTTTGTCTCCAAAGTCTTTATTGAATGTTTAATTAAAACAGTTTATCTATTGCTTATTCCAACAATATGCTAATTGTTGTTCATTGCCATATACCAGTGTAAACAACAATATACAAAAGATCATAAATTCATTAAATTTGGGATAAATGGAGGGGAGAAACCTATTAATAAAACATAAAAATATATAAATGAAATAATGTTATAAGTTATACTTGAATGAACATGAGATTAATAATAACTTCCATAATTTAATGATGTAAATAATTAAAAAAATATTAAATAAAAAATAAATAATAAAATAATGATGATGTTTAGAGTAATTCCCAATTTTGGGGTCTAGGTGATGTTCAAATGATGTCCAAATTGATGTGTAGAAATTCCTGATGATAATTCCACTGATGATTTTCATAAAAGTTTGCAGAAGTGATTTTTTTTATTATTGAAATTTCAATATAAACTTTGCTGAAAAGAAGTGATATTAATAATAATATCAAAAATTAAAATAACTAAATAAGATCATCATTAATTTACTTCACCCTATCTCCTCTTCTTAATATTATTACTTATCCGTTGTTACTTATCTTCATCGTCAACCGTTTCTCACATTGGTAATTTAAATTATTATTTCCAAACTGTTTATCTAGGTGAAGATAGGTGTAGGCTTCCCCTGAAAACATTATTTTATTATTTATTATTTGCAAAAATATCAGTTCTTTTAGGCAAAGTTTATTTTGGAATTTCAATAATAAAAAATCACTTCTACAAAATCTTCTGGAAAAATTGATCAATTATATACATCAATTTGGACATCATTTGAACATGAGTGATTCTAGACCCCAAAATTGGAATTACCGTGGACTGAAAAGTGACTTTCTTCATCATCATTATTTTATTTTCTTATTTATTTTTTTATTTAATTATTTACATCATTAAATTATGGAAGTTATTATTAATCTCATGTTCATTCATGTACAGGGTGTTGCCGATAACTACAGGGCAATATAACGGGAAGCCTATCCGCTCGATTGCAGGGGCCGGCTCGACATCAAATGATAATTGGGTAATTTTATCAAAAACATGACAGTTTTGACGTTCATCCCCCCTCCCCGACTGTGGAAACTGCTGGCTGCTGCAGGCCACCTTCATCTCCCTCCATTCTGCCAATCGACCGAGCCGGCCCCTGCAATCGAGCAGGTAGGCTTCCCGTTATACTGTCCTATAATTATCTGCAAAACCCTGTATAAATGAAAGAAATTAATCCAATCTCTAATTCCTGAAATTCTGTTGCATTATACGAAATATGAAAATTGAAATAATCTACTTGCTATAAATTATAAAGAATGTGTTTGTTATAAAAACTATATTTGCTATAAATTACGACTAACTGAAGTTCAAATTTTAATAAACCCGATCATTTTAAAATTCTCTTGGGCTTGCGATAATTGCAGTTATATTTAAAACGCTTTTGAATTTTGACATATAAAAGATTACCCCTTACTAACCAGTTCACTTAAATTCGTGTATAATGAATCTGAATAACATATTCTTATGGGGTACAAATCAATTTTTATGCCTGTACTAGAAGAGGTACCCGGCGTTGCCCGGGATAATTACACTTGGATGTAAACAGAACAATCTCAAAAAATTAAATTAAATTTTGCAATATCTTAAAAATAAACACATGAAAATGCTTAGAATTAATACAGTAAAAATTCTTAATGAAAATTTCGAAAAAAATCTTTTTAAAAGCTCACAATGGTGCTGGACCTCTCCAAGGATGCCACTGCTAGTCTAAATAATTTCTTACTCACGTAATCTTACTTCAGATGTACACTTGATGTTGTTGCAATTTCCACTCTTCTCTCGTTGTGTTGAAGCAAAATTTGGCCTTTCATCACTTTGGGTAGTCTAGCGGTCGCCAATTCTTCTATTTACTTGCTTCCCATTTGCTCAATACAGCACAGAGCTAAAGGTTTGCTTTCTCTGTCGTCTTTCCACTCTTTCTCAATAGTCTGCTAACTCTTCATTATCTCCAGCTACTGATCATTTTTAAAGATTTTCAAGAAATTGTTAAGTACTAAGAACTCTCTTTTCTAAGAAAAACCTGAATAACAGGAATTCTATGCATTGTTACAAATTGAAACTTATCCATATTGCATCATCATTTTATGTTCATTGTTATAATTCTTGGAAAGGATTGCTTTATCATTGCATCATCATTTTGAGATCATTGTTATTGGTGTATTGCGTGTTGAAACCATTGTTGATACCTATTGTTGCACAAACTTTTATTTGCATTGTTGGTCATGAGATATATATTGTTGGTCCGTGCAGAGTGTTTGTGAATTGCGTGTTGATACCATTGTTGCAAAAACTTTGTCTTGCATTGTTGGTCATGCGATATTTCTCATTAATATGCCCTGTCAAAACCATGAATATCGATTTTTTATCAATAATTATTATTTTTTCGAAATCTGAAGTAGACAGTGACCTTCCTCATGCTTTGAAGGTCATGTATGCGAAATTTCATCAAGATCGGAATAAAACTGTAGATTTGTATAAAAAACAGACCCACAGACAGACCCACAGACCCACAGACGCACAGACCCACAAACATCCTTCTTTATATATATAGAAGACTAGAAGAGGTACCCGGCGTTGCCCGGGATAATTACACTTGCACAATCTTTTCCTTTCATTGTTAGTCATGAGATATTGATTGTTTGTTCATGCAGAACGTTTGTGAATTGCGTGTTGATACCATTGTTGATACCTATTGTTGTACAAACTTTGCCTTGCATTGTTGGTCATGAGATATTTCTCATTAAAATGCCTTGCCATAACCATGAATATCAATTTTTTATCGATATTTATTATTTTTCCGAAATCTGAGGTAGACAGTGACCTTCCTCATGCTTTGAAGGTCATGTATGCGAAATTTTATCAAGCTCGGAATAAAACTGTAGATTTGTATAAAAAACAGACCCACAGACAGACCCACAAACATCCTTCTTTATATATATAGATAGATTGTTTGTTGAATGGGTTTAAAATTGGAATTTCATAATATTTATTTATTTATTTATTTATTTAAATAATTAATACGTTGAGGATATACATGTATTGGATTTAAGATGATCTTTCAAAAACTAAAGGATTAAATCTATCTATCTATATACTGTATATAAAGAAGAATGTTTGTTTGTGGGTTTGTGGTGTTGTTTCTTATAAAAATCTACAGTTTTATTCCGATCTTGAAGAAATTTTGCCCAATTGATCTTCAAAGCATGACGCCCGTTAAAATTCATTGATTTTCGAATTATAGATTTCGAAAAAATAATAATTATTGATAATAAATCGATATTCATAATGATGGCAGGACATATTAATAAGAACTATTTCATGACCAACAATGCAAGGCAAATTTTGTGCAACAATAGTTATCAACACTGGTATCAACACGCAATTCACAATCACTCTGCACGGACCAACAATATATATCTCATTACCAACAATTTTCAAGGCAAAGTTTGTGCTATATAACTAAGGTTCAATTTGTAACAATGCATAGAATTCCTGTTATTCAGGCTTTTCTTAGAATTGAGAGTTCTTAGTATTTTACAATTTCTTGAAAATCTTTAAAAATGATCAGTAACTGCAGATAATCTATCATGAATGCAAGGAGATCTAACCTAACAAACATAAATTGACATAACTAAACCTAACCTAAATCTATACTAACCTACCCCTACCTAAACATAATCCCATCCTAATCTATCTAACATAACCCAATCCTAACATAACCAGTCCTTTAGCTCCGTGCTGTATTGAGCAAATGGTAAGTATGTCAATAGAAGAATCGGCGACCGCTAGACTACATAAAGTGAGGAATGGCCAAGTTTTGCTTTAAGATATCGAGAGCAGAGTGGGAATTGCAACAACATCAAGTGTACATCTATAGCTTACTTGACTAAGAAATTATTCAGGCTAGCTGTGGCATACATGGAAAGGTCCATCCACTGTGAGCATTTAAAAAAATGTTTTTTTGAATTTTCATCATGCATTTTTACTGTATTAATTCTAAGCGCTTTGATATGTTTATTTTTAAGATATTGCAAAATTTAATCGAAAAAAAACAAAGTGTTCGAGCCACGTTGGGGTTATAACCTAAACATTTCATGAAAATAAATTTTCACTATATTCTGTGTGAATGTGAATATTTTGGAAACTGAGATGGTGATAATGCGATGATTAAACGTTCGTTTCCAAGAATTATTATTTGAGCATAAATGATGATGAGCATAAAATGATGATGTAGTGACAGGACATAAATAAGGCAGCGTCTATGAAGCACACGTGTCTCCCTTGAGCTCCCTATCAAACGTCCAGACGACTGGCAAAAATTTGTGTATCTGGAAAGGAAAGAGTAAGAACGAGTATAGGGGGTCTAGGCTCAGCTCATCGACAAGCAGTCGACTGTCGACAAGTGTTGATGGTCACGTGGTTAATGACGCATTTGTCGATTCGAGCTAGCATGAACTCGACTTGTCTACAGAGTCTACAGTGTAGACTTGTTCTTAGTGCACAGACTCTACACCGTCGATTTTCTAGTGTAGACTTTGACCATCGACAACTGCCTTATTCTTGTCTACAATTCAAGAGCAGTCGACTATACACTTGGCGATCGTTATTTCAGAATTTAGCAACAGATTTCTTATTAAAATCTTTTTTCCTTCGTTTCCGGCCTGCAGGCTAAATACACATAGCTCAAGAATACACATTTTCTAAAAATATTAACAAAAACTTGTTTAAAAATATTTACATACATGAAGTACTCTCTTGTGCTACGAAACTTGAACTGTGAAAATAATAATATAGTGTGTCTACAGGCATGTGTTTATATGTATACATGGATAAATGTGTAAAATTATGTGTAAATATGTGTATATCAGTGTATATTATCTAGCCATACGTGTGCAAACTTGTGTTTAAATGCGTAATATGCCAATTTTCGACGGTTAGATTTTGTCGAGATCGACAGCTTGTCGATGAGTTCAGCCTAGACCCCTAGGTCAGAGAAACTCTGCAGCTAAAACAAAAAAGGCTCTACGAGCATTGAAAACATCTGAACAAGGGGAGTTTCGAATAGAGCAAAAAGGGTATACGAACTTCTACGTCGAGGGCAAGAAAAAGTTGGGTCCAAAGTATCCAGTGATGTTCCCGGTGGTGAAGATGGACATTGTTTTAATCTGAGGCAAACAAGAAGAGTTTACTTAAAGTCTCGGTATATCACCTAGAATTCCTGTTTTTCGGATTTTTCGTAGAATGGATAGTCCCTTCGCTCTGTGTTGTATTGAGTTATTATTTAACAAATCTGGAATTATAATTTAACTTTTTGAGATTGTCCTGCCTACCTACAAGTGTAATTATCCCGGGCAACGCCGGGTCCCCTGCTAGTAAATTTATATAAAAGAATTTTCTGTGTATCTATAAAACGTCAAATTAAAGAATATAATAAATAATTATTTTATTTTTAATCAAAGTAATATTTTTATAAATAGTTTTAGCCAGTTTCTTTGCTTTTTGCGGGTTCTTTTTTCCTGTTCTCTTTTGTAATTACTTCATAGGAGTACTACCACAATGAATGAGAAAAAAAAAGAAAATAATAAATTAATACTCAAGATGATAAATTAAATTTTATTAAAAAATTTCAATTTCAAGCAATCCCATTCCATAATGTTTGATCTAAGTAACCTTAATATTCTTAGACGTTTTTTAAAATTTGGTTTATATTCATTCAGAATTTATTCGTATATAAGCAAAAACTACTAACGTCTCTTTTAAAAATGAAATTGGATTTACAAGAAATATACGATATTAATAATCTTGCTTGTATATTTATTTTCCACATTCTTATCCACATTTCAAATTTTATAGTATCTCGTGAGTGAGGAATTAAAAAAAAAATTTTTAATTTTATATATAGGATATGACTTTTTATAGATACACAGAAAACCATATCGTGTAATATATGCATACAAGTTCGCTAAAATATATTCTTACGAACCAGTTAATGTTTATAAAGTAGGATTCAAATATTTGTGCAGTGTAGGAGTTGCCTTCATGTAAATGGCATGTAAATCTTATTGCTGTTTCGGATAAGCGTTTTGAAAGTCAAGTTCAGTGAGTCATGTATGAATTACAGTCTTAGCTTGGCTGCATTACTCATCGATGACTCAATAGCCCCGAATGAATATTCTAAAGTCCATTTTAAATCGTAATTCATTTGGGTAGTTCCCCGTCCCGCCTCCTAAGAGATCATATGAAAGAATTTTGTTACGTATTTTTTCTTATAAAATATATTTTCAGTTAATAGCTCAGATGCAGATAGATCATCAGTAAAATTAGCTGGTGTATAAGGGTCCCTTTCCATTGTGCAGTTTCGGGATTTTTGGAATCGTGCACTCCGTTGCTCTGCCAAATGACAATGCCGTATTGAAAGCTTTGGTTTTCCCCTTTAAGAGGTTAAAGTTTATCGACTTTGAGTTGCATATATTGAGCATAGAGGGAAACTTTCCAGCTTTCTCTCCCTCATTTTCGGGAATGACTCGATCCATCGATGCAGTCAGTTGCTTGCTCTTTCTAAAGCTGTCGGTCTGTTGCATCAGTTCGTTGGATGCTCTCTTCCTCCTCCTTCTCCTCCTCTTCACTCTCTCTCTCTCTCTCCCTCTCTCTCTCTCTCTCACAAGCTCACACACACAAATGCACACACGCACACACACTCTCTCTCCCTCCCTTTTACTGAAGAACAGGATTTCAATCTGAAGGGAATTATTCAGCATCGGTGTTTCATAAGGAGCATGCGCGCGAGACAGTTCAGCGAACTCGAAGCCCCCGCTGATGCAATAAATGGGAAGGAAGGAAGTGAGGATGAAGAGCACAGAGTGCGAGCCGGGATGACGATAAAGAATAGCACACAAACATATGGGACAATAAGAGACTTTGAAATAAAAGATGTGGGAGAAAAAAAGAAATCAAATAAGGTGTAGAAAGAGAGTTAAAACAGAAATCTATTGAATGCACAGAGGAAATGGAGGAGGAGGGAGAAGAAAACTTAGGCAGCATCAAATGCTCATGATTTGCTTGGAAATAATAACAAAGAAATTTTCAAATATTTTGCTTTAGTGAGTTGAAATTTCTAGTTGATAAATCGGAAAGCCCGAGGCCAAATATTGATTGGCTCTACAGACGGGATGTGATTAAATTTCAGGATGCACAGCGAAAAAAAAAGACTTAAGATGTTTATCAAAACGTAAAATTAATCTTTTGAAGTAATTACAAACAAACAGAATGTGAATTACCTTCAGAGAATTTTGAATATGATTTGAACACGTGCCGCCCCAGAAAGAAATTTATATTTAATATATTATTGTCATTAATGGAACTTGTCCTTAGGTTTCATTCATAAAGTACCAATTTCAGTGGTTTATAATTGGACGGAATAGATGTATTTTGCGATACTGTGGACATTTCATAAAAATGCATTGGATTATTGCTTCGATTTTCCAGTTATTCATTAATAATATATAGGATGTCAACAAAATATTGTCCTTGTTTTAGTTCTTTATATCTCTGAGATATTTGAGCGCGAAGTGTCAATATTCCTGTATTCGTGAAGGGGAGGTTGTGGAGTTCATTGACACCGTGAGGTTCGCCCATTTCTGAACGAAACCTACCCTTAACGTTGGAGAGGTCGTTGTGGAAACAAGAATGTGGTTTTCCATCACTAGACCCACCGGTCCCCAGACATAACGCCATGTGACTTTTGGGATATGCGAAAGATGCCTTGTTTAGCAACCATTGCTGGGAAACTTGGACGCAAAAAAAATCAAATTATAGCGGCAGTGAGAATTGTAACAAGTGATACAGTTTGGAAGAAGTTTAAATGTTGTATAGACCTTGATTGATTGACTGATGGAACATTTGTAATGAGTTTAAAAAATGTTTAAATGCTTAGTACATTTTCTAATAAAGAAATAAAAACTCTCTTAAACGATTGGATCAATTGAAAAAACACCAAGAGATATCAAAACATTTCTCAAATGTTGTGTACAATCTGAAAATATCATTAAAAATATGGGTTTGCGATGCACATTTTAAATGTTGGCTATTCGTTCACTTTAGATGAGACACCTTGTATAATAAATGATCCTACACAGAAATACATTGGCATGAAGTGGAAATAAAAAGTTAGGAAAATGCATTAGGAAAAATTTGAAATTTTAAAGTTGTTTAAATCACCATGCTTTTCTCCCAATGCTATAACTTAGACCGCATACATCGATTGCACAGGAACTTTGCTCGTAAGTAGCTTAACCTTGGCCCTTCGGTACAATTTGCATACCAAATTTGACACAGCATTATACAGAAAGAAAAGGAAAATGGACAGCAATATACACTAAAAACAATTACAAAAGGTACCCAATGAGGTTATATTAAAAAATTGTATAAACCAATCGGGTTTTTACGGGTGTAAACAGTAAATACGACGGTGTTTAGCGATTCCCCAGCCAATAGTGATCTGCATCGGCTCTGAATCGCTGCTAAGAGGATTAGATTGTTAGATTGGTAATTTCAATGGATTCTAAGAAATTCAGTAACCTGAGCTTTTTTATGCACTAAAGAATTTTCACCGAATTAGCGTCGTAATTATGTCATTGGTTGACAATACTGTCTGCGAAACTGGAGATAGCAAATTTTGCATTTTTTTATAGAAGCAAAATGCTCTTAAACTCCCTTTTTTTAATGCACCGCTGAAACTGACCGTAATAAATACTATCAAACGAAATGTTTTGTACGCTAGCCTGTATATAAAATTTATATATTGCGAATATTTAAAATGTTTGTCAAACCAAAAGTTAATTTAAAACCAGATTATGTATTTCCCAAAAATATAATCCAGCACGGTGGACTAAGGCGTAGGTCTTCTCCCTTTCGAGATCTGCGAGCCGTGCATTCGAATCCCACTAAGGGCATTGATGTTTGTCTTTGTTCCTTTACTAACAAGCTTGGAAGACTAACAAAGCCTCAGCAGGCTGATTCCTTGGCTAGGTTAAGTTTCAAAATTTTTCAATAGTTATTTAACATCCTCAACACTAAAAAAGTAAAAAAAGGAACAGAAAAGAAAGAAAAATTGAAATTGTCTCAATATAAAAATCATAGCTGCTAAAATGTTTTTGGCCAAAGGATATCAAGGTAACCACAGATAGAAAATTCAGGAAATAGAAGTTGGCCAAAACTTTTTATGAACTGAATGATTTTTTAATATATTTTATTTTGTTCAGGTAAATTGAAAGATTCACTTGATGGCTAACAATAACCTCATTTAATATTGAGGCAACAATATATGATTATGGACGCAGATGTGTCTGCAAAAATTCATTAATACGTAAATTTCAATTTTTACAAAAATATGAATCTGCATTGGAGTTTAACTTTAACCACTACAGTCCAGTTTATACTGTTCTTATACAGTTTATATTTAAAAAGGGATATGTGCAAAAATGCATCTATAATGCAGATTCCACACTGATTAAATCTCCATTTTGAAATTATCGTTTATGATATATGCATCTTCGGTTTTCATAATGTCTCCATAAAAACATTCAAGAGTTTTGTAACCGCAACAAATTTTCTACTGTATGCATTCCTGTTTGTCTTTTTTATGTTATACAGTAGAACCGAATTCAAAGTTTCAGTCTGTTCCTTTCCGCTAAGAGACTATAATCTCTATAATCTGAAGTAATAGAATCTCCATAAATCGTATGTTTTGGAGGAAAGTTAGCCTCTATAAATTGAAGTTAACGCAAATAAATTCGCCCACAAATCGAATTTTGCCAATCACCTTAAAGGCTGATGGTTTTACCAGATATTGTGTGGGATGCTTTAATGTGGCATGGTTTTCCGTTGGTCCTTCTAACCACATCACTGAAATGTTCCCGCTACGGTTGAGCTGCTTGGCGACCATTTACACCCATTCATTTTGTCATCAGATGCTATGTATGCGATGATTTTTTTATATAGGATGTTATTGAAAGGAGTGATAATCCAAAAGGAGCTAATCTTTTCACCAAAATGGAAACTAATAAAGACTAAAATTTAGACTAAATTTAAATATTTTGCTTAAAATTTGTATAAAATATGCGTTAGAAAACGAGCATTTTAAATCCAAGATAAAGTAATACTGTAGAAACTTAAAACTTCCTGATTGACGCAGAAATAGCGTTCTTTTTCCTAAAGATTGATAAGGAATTTCAAGCACATTAAAAATACTGATTAAATTTCGATTGAAATGAAAGATAAAGAAATTAAATTAATTTTACAGAGATCTCTGGTAAGATAGAGCACGACAAAGAATATTTTTGTGTCATGTTGCTGAGCAGCATCATTGAAAACAAAAGTGGGCAAATTAAAATGATATTCGACTCCATTGAGAGATCTCTTTCACGGCTTCCTGTCAAAAAAGAAATTGTAGAAGCTAGAGAAGAAAGAGTAAAAAACCTAATTAGACGTAACTTCGAGTGTTCCCTTGGCGAGAAGGCCGGCTTCACTCCTTCATCATCGCCTACCCTCTCCCCCCCTCCTTCCCTTCCTTCCCTTTCCTTTCTCTTTCCTTTTCCCCCTTCGGTGTCTTTTTCCCCAGTCGCTCGGCGCTGACACTCGGATGTCAGCTGGTTTTTATCGCCAATCTTCTGGCGGAATAAGATTTTGAAAATCTTCTCTGACAATGGAATTTTTTTTATTATTTTTGCTTATTCAGGGCTAAAAATTTTCATTGAATTGGAAAAAATCCGAGGAAAGGTACGTCGCTCCAATCTATTCAAGAAATTTATTTCGTTCTTTCGTTGATCATCTAAATAAGAACCACGCAAACACAAACAATTAATTATTTTCCATTGACGTTTAGGCTTGTTTTCAATCCTTAATGAATGGAATCTATTGGTATTGGTGTTTGGCTATCCGTCCGTACATACACAACAGCTCAGCACCCAAATAGCTCTAACCCAAATATTTCATAGGTTATTGATTCGTATTATTGATCATCAGCCTTTCTTATTTTTCTGAATCTTTCCCAATAAAAGTCTTTTAAAAGATGAAGGACACACAGACAGATTTATGAAAGAAACCGTTCTTAGGCTTTCTAAAATTTCTTCAATAAGTTAAATATTTCACGTGAAAATAAAATGCTTAGTCATGTGTAAACGTGTATTTCATGGAAATTAGAACCGGGTTTAGAGAAGCTCTAATTTAATTCTCTAATCAGGGTGCTAAGCTGAGTTGCAAAAGTTGTAGAGTAAGGGTATAAGACGGTAAACAAAATTCATATCTTATACATCTTAGCACATTTTCCATAAAAAGTTTAATTGAGTTCACTGTAATAAGACGTAAATCAGGGTTAGAAACATATGTGTTTAATTAAACATACACAAAATGTAAATAAATATTTAAATAAACTTTATTTATTTTATTTATTTGTTTACATTCCAGATGGGATAAAGTACAAATATGAAAGTAAATTAGAGATATAATAAAAAATATAGAAATTATTGGGAATACATCAGTTACTGTAAAACATGTTAGTTAAAGTTCGAAATTGTATTGTTATTCTTCAGTATAGGTTATCGGTATTCATGATCCATTTGCCCGTTGATATAATGTTCCGTGATCATAAAAAATAGGGTAATGTTCGGTTGGTAATAGTATAGATTTTTTATTATTAGAGTCAATTTATTATCAATTTGAAAGTAGTTTATTCCATAAATAATGGCACTATAAGGAAAATGGTTAGAAACTTAATTGTTATTGCAAAAATATGTAGAATGTGTTTACGATCTTAAAAAGAAATTTAACGTTGAATATGTTTACCAGTGTTTTTTATAACTTCAAAAATCGATGGTCTATTGAAGTAATTAAGTTCTGCATCAATCCAGACTCCAAATTATACCTGCACTGTTCAGTTTGGGACTGTAGCTCACAGACCGTCGAATATTGCCTTGAACCAGAATAAATTTGCCTTGATAAAATCCTCCTGAAGTTTTCTATCGGAATTAGATCAGTACTGCGTGCTGGCCACTTCTTAACTTTTATGGCATGTTGTTGCAGCCAAGTTTTTGTTGACCTGGAAGAATGGAATGTTGCATTATCGTGGAAATACCTACTGGAAATACCTACTCAAGTCCAACCAGGATCTCTGCTAATGGAAGAAGATGGGGTTTAATGTTCTCTAGTAATATTCGGAAGTGTGTCGTCCAGAAATAAATGCCAAACTTGTCATACCATTCTATAGAAAACAGCCCCATACTATAGAAAAGTTCCGTCACCAGCTTGCTGTCTGCTGAAGAATGACCTTTCTTCTTTGCGCAGATCGTGCCATTAATTAACACTGACGACTGGTCTGTCGAAGTTCCACCTTTTTTTCGTCAGTGAACAACAATGGAAACCACTGATCTTTCCAGGACATATGTTCGCGAGCCCACTGTAATTGAGCTTCAATGCAGAACTCCTTGAGTGGAGGTTTCTTTGCCATTTTTGAGAAACGCAGGTTGGGGCATGACTTCAGTCCTTACACGGTGATCGTGATATATTGAGTCCAGATTGCTGAACAATTTTTTGCGCAGGCACATATTGGTTGGATGCTAATGGGGGGAATTGTCTATCTTCTTAACGTTATCACCTTTTTGGTTTTATCGCTTTCCAGATCTTGGTTTTGCATGATAATCGCCTTTCTTGGCTTGAATTTTGAAAATTCCTGAAAGAGAACGATTTGTTTGCTTTGCAATGTCATGTACATCTCTTCCTTTTGCCTTCAGCATCCAAATCTTAGTGACTTCATTTGGTGAAAACTGATTCACCATGCTTATTCGATGGCATAATGGCAAAGTATCAAAAGACAAATATAATCGGTTATTTAATTGAAGATGATGCATTTGAATACAGGAGATACCACTTGTAAATAAGAGGGTATTCAGTCAATATTTCATCTGATATTTTGATTTTCAAATAACAGTATCCAAATGTTTCCCGAAAAATTATTGGGCTTTAATCTGGTTAAAATAAGAAATGCTTTAGAATGTTAAATAATTTATTTTAATACCTACTATCTAATGTAGTTTAAGTGATTACAATCTTAGAAATTAATTACTAGATTAAAATAGCAAAAAATCAAATTTTCCTTACTCTACAAACTTTTGCAATGCACTTTAGTGTACATTTTATTGTCTGATGAGAATCAGTGGTGAACAACTGGAAGAAACTCAGTTTACAATTAGTTACACGGGGTGATCGATATTTAAACTTTAAGAATTCTATTTTAGTTGCGTTCATTTCTGAGAGAGTTTCAGTTTGGTTCATTTAAATGGTTTCCTTAGAAGTTCTATCCCTACATTTCCGTATTGGTCGTTGTTCTAATATTGCAATCAAGCAAAAATTCGGGGATGTGAACGCGCTCTGCAAAAATGTGAACGTTCTAAGATTCTTAAGTATTAAAACAATGAAGGATTCTTGCGACTGTCATATTATTATCCGTGTTTGTAATTATATAAGACTTGTGTCATGAAGGCGAAACTTGTCGTATATTCTTTGTGTCATTAAAAGAATTTCATTCTGCACAACACAACTAGTCCTATAAAGATTCAATACAAAACCTTATCATAGGCCAGTTGGTGACCCGTGCTCTAATTACAGTTTATCCCTTTGCCTATTCATCATTATTATAATAATTTCGTAGCGCTCAAATTGCGAATCTTATTGCGAACACTTGGATTGAAAGAGTTATATTTTGATATATCAAGTTGGTAGAAAGTAATGTCGGTTTAGCACGTTTGGCTTTAGAATAGCAATAATGAAAACCAAAAGACTGCTTTATTCAACAAAATATGATCCTTCGGCAGAAATAACCTTCTCCCATCATCCAGGTAGCTTTTCAATTCCTTATCTCTCCGTAAGGAGATAAAATAATTGAAGGCCATTTTTTGCGAAGTTTTTCTAAGGAAAAAGAAAGCTACAATGTTTAAGTGCTTTGCTAGTCATTCCTGCAAGTTCTAAGGACTATATCCATTCAGGTTTCTTCAATTTGCAATATTTCGGGGAGTAATTTCAGCAATATTTATTTATTTATTTATTTATTTATTTATTTATTTATTTATTGTGAACATAACAGGTTTCCCCAATTACTATGTTCAATAAAAATTGCAATTACAATTCGAAAGTTTTTACAAATATTTCAAAACTTGCAATTCACATTTGCAATTTGAAAATCAAAAACAAGAGTAATTACATAAATGAAGTAACATAAACAATAGTAAATGAATAAAAACTGATTATTTTATAAAAAATGAAAATATTAATGAAAGCTATTGACACACAAGTGGTAAGAAGTTATTACAAGAAGTTACAAATTGATTTTGACTCATACTAAAAATATCAATCGGTAGAGGGTGTATTTTATTGTAAGTATTGGCGAATTTTTGTGCGAGTCCGTATAGCGTCATCATTTGACAGCATTTTCTTTAATGTCTTTATCTAGCAATCCCAAGAAAAACAAAACATCCAACGGAATATTGCTTGTTGATACTTAAGTGTCTCAACATTCGGAGCCATTTTCTTTAGTAGCTACCTAGAACGAGCACATATCTAAATAATAACTTAGGGAGAAGCTCTCAGACCAAAAACGCCCTAGCGGTACTATTGTTGCTGTGCCAGAAGGGTTCTTCCCTTCTGACAATCGGTTTTGCCTTTCTTCTTCTTGTAATTGTTCAAGGGGTTCTAAAAATATCTTATTTTGGTTAAATTGGATTAACGGTGTATGAGTGCGATTTCCTTCCTAAGAGAATCAATTTTTAAAAAATTACTTAAACTTGAATCTGTTTCGAGTAAACACTTTTTGTTTTATTATGATTGTTTTTAAGGTTTACCTTAAAGAAACGATGTTTTGTTGTGCATCATCTATGTCCAGTGTTCTATGAATGATTCAAAATTTACATTGCTATGATTTTCTGCTTAGATTTAGTCTTCGTTTCTACTGCAGGCTTTGATGATTCTCATAAAGCACTCAAGGTGATAAGAAAGAAGAAAGTGAAAAATACTGAATTTTATTCGTCAATGATAAGCTTATTAAAATTTTATGTTGGAGAAAAGATTTTCAAATGAAGCAATTTTTGCAATATTGGATTCATTAAACGTAAAAAAATGATTTTCATTAAATTTTATAAAACGCAAAAAAAATTAATTCAATGAAAATCATTTTAAATGCTTCCTACCTGTTGTTTTCCAGAAGCCATTTGAATATTTTATACGCTAACATCGAAGTGCGGTTTTTTTTTATAATCTCAAATGAATTTTTAATAAACCAGATTTTTTTAAAGTTAACTCTTTAAAAATTCTTTTGTTTTTCTTAAACTGTTATTTATAAAAGATCGTTTTTCGTTAAACGAAATGAAAGGTAAACATTATTTCATTTATTTCTTATTAAAATGACGAGCTGAAACAATTCAAGCATAGGAATTTTTCATAGAAAATTTTAGAAAGTAGATAAAAATCCAGATTTTATACAGTATATACACAAAAGTTTCAACAGTTTTGGGTAAGAATTCCTGAAGTGGGCCCCTCAAAAATCAAACATGTGAAATTTAAAACTTTTATTATAATTTGGTAGTATTTAATAGAGTATTAAAATTCGCAAAATATTTTTGAAAAATTTGCATTTTGTTTAAAAGTTATAAGCAAGTACATATTTTTAGTAGTTTTTGTTTAAAAAGTCACATCTCAAGCTAAGATATCTCTTTGAAATTTAAAAGATAAGAAGTAAAACGTAAACATTTCATAGCAAAACATAAAAGAATGAGAAAAAAAATTTTTGGTGTAAAAAAAATAAATTTTTATAAATAATGAATGTTTTTTAATGTATTTATTTATTTATTTATTTATTTGTATTTATTTATTTATTTATTTGTGAAAAGAAAACTTTTACAATAACCCTGTCCAGAGCCGGTATGGCCTCTAGGCCGACAAGTGCGGTCTCCGGAGGGTAAAAAATAAAAAAAAAATAGTAGTTTATAAATTATCTGGAATTTTGTAATAATTAATATTAATAGATTATATTATGTAAAATTTATGTTATTATTAGAGTTTGAATAGAGAATTTAATATGTTAGTCGAGTAAGGGCATTAAGGGTTAATTGAGTTTAAGAATGATTTTATGTTTCTTTTAAAGGAAGTTGGGTTTGGGGCTTGCCTTAAATACTCTGGCAAGGTAGCCCACCATTTTGTTCCTGCATGGGAGATGCACTTACTTTGGTAGTGACGCTTGGCGAATGGGCAACGTATAGAGGAGGCAGATCTAGTGGGGTAGGAGTGAAAATCGCGTTGAAACTGTATTATTGGAGGATTAGGAACATATAGATAGCCATTAATTATCTTAAAAATGAATGATAGTAGTTGCTGGATATAAATTTGATATATTGTAAGTATTCGGAAATGTCCAAAGTAATGAGTTACCGAATATAAATTTGGAATTTTTAAAAGTATTCTAAAAAACCTTTTTTGTATGCGGAAGATTCTGGTTAGGTTAGTATTAGAAGTAGAACCCCAAAATTGAACACCATAACATAGTGATGAATGGATAAGCGTATTGTATAGTAACAATAATATTTCTGTAGGGAGATATTGATGTTGTGATATTATACCTAGTCTTTTACTAAGAGTCTTGGATAATTCATTTATATGGTTATTCCAGGAAAGGTCAGGTGATAAATGTAATCCAAGGTATTTAAAAGTAGTAGTAGGAGATAAAAGGACAGAGTTGTAATAAATTAGTAACTTGTGAGGGACAGATTGTTTATTTTTTTGGGCAAAAATCATGTATTTGGTCTTGTTAAGATTTAAAGATAATTGGTTTATTTGGATCCACTTATTTAAAATGGCTAGCGAGTGATTGATAGATTTTTGGATACTTGTAATGGAAGTGTCAGCATAAGAGAGGGTTACATCGTCCGCATAAAGGATAACAAAAGAAGGCATAAGTGTGTATGAAAGGTCATTTATGAAGAGGTTGAAAAGAAGCGGGGATAATATGGAGCCTTGAGGGACACCATGATTACGTACTAAAGTCGAGGAGGATTTATTTCCAATAGTTAATGTATATTGTCGATCAGATAAAAATTCAATTAACCAAGTTAGGGGTGGGCCACGTACGTTATAAAAGTTAGTGAGTTTGTGTATTAGAAGGTGCAGCGGGATGGAATCAAAGGCTTTTGAAAAATCTAGGAATATAGAGACTACATATTTGTTATCTACCATATTTGAAGTAATATATTCAAATAATTCGTAGCAAGCTGTCTCAATACCGTGTTTTGGTGAGAAACCATGTTGCGCGGAAGAAATTAACTTATTATTAAATACATAGTCAGATAATCGGCAAAAGTAAAGTTTTTCAAAAACTTTAGAAAAAACAGGTACAATTGAAATTGGCCTATAATTACCAAAGTCTAACGGATTACCTTTTTTAGAGACTGGGATGATTTTGGCTTGACGAAGACATTTAGGGAAGGTACCGTAAACTATTGAATTATTAAAAATATGAGTAAGGGGGAGGAGTAGACTAGAGGATACAGTTTTTATTATGTCAGCACGAAAACCTAGAGGGTCAGTTGTGGTAGAAGGTTTTAGTTGGCAAAAGATGTTGGCAATTTCTTCTGGGCATGTAGGAGAGATAAAGAATGAAAGGGATGTAGGGGGAGTATTGTAAGGGTAATGCAAATCAAAATTGGATATATTAGGAGCGGGGGGTAATAGAGACTTTAAAAATTCTGTTAAGGAGGAAGAAGTAATATTGGAAGGGTCAGAGAATGGTATAGATGATGATGGTGGGCCACGGATAAGTTGGTTTAATGCTTTCCATTTATGTTTGCAATTTGAGATTTTGAGAAAAAAACGGGAATAGAATTCTTGCTTTGTAGATTTAATGATGTTGCGTGTGAAATTTGAGAACGATTGGAATTTAGTTTTAGTACGTTGGCAAGGGTTACGGCGAAATTTATGATATAGTGCATTCTTATGTGTTATTAGGTTGAATATATAATCATTCATCCAGGGTTTGCGGAAGGGATGACTAGGTTTAGGAGGGGAAGGGAAAACAAAAGGAAAATAGCGATTAAGCCCCAAGGTAATGTGAGTCAGAAATTTTTCCATTAAAATATTAGTATCTACATCATTATTGAAGATACCTAGCCAGTCAGTTAGCTCTAGATAGGAATGAAAAATTGCTAATCTAGGAAAAGTAACTAATCTGTGTTTACTGACAGGAGAAGACGGATTAGGAATTGAAACAGGGACAGAGAGATAAAAAATTGGGAAATGATCTGATATAGCTAGGTCAATGGACCCACCGAGGCTATTATCAGAGAAGGTTGTGAAACATTGATCAATGGCTGAGTATGTTTTGTAGGCAGTGGAATAATGGGAAAAAGAGGGAATTACTTGAGTAAGCCCAGAGCAATGCATTAGATCTAAAAAATTATCTAGACTAGGGGATGATTTTGAAAAATCTATATTAAAATCACCCATAATAAATAATTTCTTATTTGTTGAACAGAGGTCTAATAACATAGAAGAAATATAATTTAAAAAAATTGAAAATTCACCAGAAGGTGGGCGGTAAATTATACTAATGGTTAGATTTTTGTTAACTGAAATCGTTAAGATCTCATAATTGGGAGTAATTTCTGTATATTTAGAACATGTAACAAAGTGTAAAGAATTTGAAATATATAATACAATGCCTCCTCCTTTCTTTTGTTGACGACTAATAGCAGTGCATGTATAACCATCAATGGTGGGGACTTCAGATGTGGTATGGGTCCAGGTTTCCGTTAATGCTATTACGTGTGGGGGAATTTTAAGCAAAGATAGGGATAAGAGAAAAGTGGTGAAATTTGCCTTGATGCTACGAATATTTAAGCAATATAGAAATAAGTGGTGATTAAAGGAGTCTGGGAAATGATTAGTTATAAGTGTGTTAAAGTTATCAAGTGAGATGGGTTTGTCAAAAGACGACATAAGAAAGAAGTTAATTGTTTGACAGATTAGAAATGGTATCACCAAAAAAATAAAAAAATTAAAAAAAAATAAAAAAATAAATATATTAGTTAATCAATACGTTCGAGGTCATTTAAGGATCGAATTGTTACAAGACTTTCAGCCGAATTTTTCACCATTATCTTCCCATTTCGTGACCATGCATTACGAGAACCAAATTTAGTTTTAGCGGTCATTAGAAGACGAAATCGGTATGGTGTTAAGTCCTCAACCAGGCCAAGAGTTGAGCCTCTTAACTTACTCCGATTTTTTAAAATCAGATCCTTCTTAATGGTGGAAGAAAGTTGCATGATGATTGTACGTGGTTTCGTTGAAGTACGAGAGCTGAGCCTGTGGATTGCAAGAAAGTCAGAAGAGGACAATTTAACATTCAGCTTTGATGAGAATAGTTCACAGCATTTGTCGAGTAGATTCTCAGTGGGCTCTTCAGGGAGATTGAAAAGTCGAATGTTGGTACGCCGGGAGTACTGCTCGATATCGTCAATCTGAAGTTTTAAAAGATCCGTCTGAAAATTATCATTGGTAGAAATGGAGAGATCCGGGATGTTAACTGGAGTAGATTGGGCTAAGGACAGCTCAATAGTGGTAAGACGAGAATCAATTTCTTTTAATCGTGATTCTGATGCAATAATGCGTCCTCTAAGTTCAGATAGGACATCATCAAGTTTTTCAGTGAACTTTTGCAGAATCAGATCTGCAAGGTGATCTAATGTTTCAGAGTTGGAAAAATACTTAATTATACTTTTCTCAATAGAGGATTCGATGATCTCAGTTGACATTTTAACAGGAGAGTCAGAAGGAGTATTTCTAGTTGATGGTTTCCTAATTTGATTCTTCTCATCTCTCAATGGCATGATGGAAAATTGGACGCTGTATTTAAATTAGGAAGATTCAAGAAGTAGATCATTATAGAAACATCAATATAAAAATGACACCATTTCAATCTGTAGGTATTCTGTTAACCGATCTGGATATTCATGCTTGAGGTAAAAAAATCTAATTTCCAAAGCTGAAGGATGAAGTTTATAGCAACAATGCTAACAATATTATCTTTATTTTTTAAACAACCAGCTTAGGAAAGTCTAAACAATGAACTGTGGATTGTTTGATAAAATGAGTTCTTTTCTTTATCCAAATTTGTAAAATACTAACTTAAAATATCCATGGAACGAGAATTTTAAAGTGTAATGAACCAAAAAGAATGGCGTAGGAGGATCTCCGGAAGATGTTACAACAGGATGGCAAGAATAAATAGATAATATATAACAATATACCTAAAAACTCACGCAAGTATGTCCACTGCAATAACAACACTGCCGTCGTTATATATAATGTTCTCAATCGATTTCAACAATTTTGACAAAACACATTGAATCTGTATTTATTAACGATTTATAATTTGGAAAAAAATTTTGGTGATCTCTGTTTTTACGCAAATGCCATCAATTTTTGTCACGCTATTCAATCGTACCACTGGGCTGTAAAGCAACAGTTTTAAGCACTTGCTATAATTCTTGCTTTACAGGGAAGCTTCCTATTGCTGTCAATATTGAATGATGAAGAGTTACTTGATTAGCAGCCCAGTGGTACGATTGAATGTTTAGAATAATTTGAATGACGGAAGTTAATTTTACGTTGTAACTATAAAAACATATCTCTTTGAAAATATCTGATTGTTTAACGTATTGAGTGGGGAGTTAACTGAATTTTGAAAGAATTACAACATTTTTTTCCTTATTTGATGGAAGGTGAGAAAATATGAAAAGAGGTTTGAATTTTAGTGGAAGTCAATGTTTTTGGTTTTACAAATTTAATATTTGAAATTTTAAATATTCTTTGCTTTATCTACCATATCATAATTGAATTTGTATTGTTAAAAAATATTGTTATTGGCAAATGCCACTAGAATCTATTGATCTTTCAGTCGCTAAGATTGGAAATGTGGCTCTTTTATTCTCCACATGTCTCTGAGGTTAAGCAGATCTTGAGACATTCAGCAGATCTCATTTCAAATCGAATATTTTGTTGTTGCGTTCGCTTTCTATTTCTCAAGCAATTTAAAATATCTTGAAATACTTAAGGCTTTATCAAATAAATTTTGAATGCAACTTAAATAGTATTTTTCTCGTAGTAGTGTTCTAAAAGATTTTCTTATTTGTTACCAAGTTAACTTACTTTAGGTTAAGGTTCGAAAAATCCAGGGGATTATGCTTGACTCCTATTTTACAAATGATAAATAGATACTTGATTACAGAAGAACAACTTCAGGCATTAGAAGTAAGATGTATTTGCATTTAAAGTTCTCCTTACCAAACAAACACGCAGAGTAGTGGATATTGTTTTATTGAAGTCTGCATTAAAGTTTATGAAGATTACATTGTTATGAATTGAGCTAAATTTAATTCTTTTAAATGTTAAATTTTGACATATGGTTACTGTACTCTGATTTCTACTAGATATTATACAATATGTCAATTAGTACATATCAAGATATGAGATAATTGATTGATAAATGATAATTGATTAATGATAAAATTTTACAGCAATTTGAACGACATAAATCCTTATAAAGGCAATGTAAGGCGTTTTCCTACCACTGTATATCATTTCCGAGATAAGATTGTTTTCTATCTTATGAAAAATACATTGTAACGGCCTAATTTATTGCTAGAGAGAAAAGATCAAAACGGAGCCCCCTCAATTTCTGCTCTGTACAAAGCTGCAGCATAACAGTGAAAAGTTAAAGTAGTAGTTTTAGTAGTTTATGCAACTGCCTTCTGGAAGACCCCGCCCAAGCTGTTTACTCAATCTGCTGTTTTTCAATGGCGACAATTTTTTTTTTATGTGTGTTGATATCGCCACTTTTTATGCTCCTTTGTTTTAAGTGTTTTGTGCCAGTATTTTGAAGGTAAGTGATTTGATTGTTATACCTGCTTATTCCTTATTATAATAGCTACGTATTAGTCTAAGTTTGAAGAAATTAACATGCATATTATCGAGTAACACTAATTCAAAAAAATAGATAAGATGTCCTAATCCGGGCCCCCACGCATTTCCTAAGGCATCCCCCATATTTTTACAATTACTTATTCTCATCTTCTTGGGATTCTGTTTTAGGATCCAAGGTTTACATTAAAAAGACTTTCTAAGGAAAATATGCCTTTATTTTTTTTTGTCCAAGATGCCGTTGAAATAATTGAACGCATAATATTTCATTAAAATTTTTAATTTACTATTTATTGTTTTTTTATAGGAATTAAATGCTTCTATCTCATTCAATATTTTTTTCTCCTCTTAATACCCATTTCATTTCATGAAATTAGGGGGCCCGCTTTAGGAGACTTTTTGAAATGGTAAAAGCGTTATTTTTTTGAAAAAATTATTAAAAAAAAAGATTTTATGATGTTTTTAATAGTGAGGCTTATAAAGTAACTTAACTAGGTAAGTGTTCTACATTTTTTCAATGTTTTTTGCCTGTACATGTCAAAAACAAAATAGGAGCCCGCTTTTGGTCACTTCTTCTACATATTCTACTATATGCTATATTTTATTATGTATTGTAACATTTAATTCGGATAGAATGCTTAAGTATTTAATTGGTAATAATGCGGCCTAAATTCTATAGAATGGGATTTTTTTTGAAATTGGAGTCCCATTTTGATTTTAATTAAATAAAGACTTTTTGTTCTTTCTTAAGTCACATCTTTAATTTTTACTTTACCAAAAGTCTTCTCTTTTCCATTAAGAAATTCTATGAAAACAAACAATTGCCTACCTGAAAGTTGTTTTCATGCATTTTTTTGCAATAGAATTTTTGTTATTAAATTTCATAAGCCTGTCCACAATTTCTCTTAATGTTTATTTGCCCTTGTGAGAATTATAATTACTTTCCTCTGGATGTTTTACTTATCTTTATTATTTTATGTAATAATTACTGTGATATAAAACCCTGAGGCTGATGCCCTTTAAATAAAAGTTTTTCCAACCTTTTCCCCTGAAAAAATATCTGAATTGGAACTTCCCCTTTAATGTCACCTAAAAGTGTTGACCTAGAGACATCAACTGGACCTTCCGAAATATCCTTAGGCGTTGAAATTTTGAAAGTTTAGTAGATCCTTTGAGTGATATAAAAACATTTCAAATTCAGTCCCCAATGCCTCGTGGAATAAAGGCCTACATAAAGGTGAAATCATGAAATAACTTTCCAACTTTTGAAAACGAAATTTTTAATTATTGCTTTTAAAATGAACAAGGTTTACAAAGTAAAGTCAATTGAACATTTAAAATATTAAATAGAGACAGTTTTAATAATAAGGCGAATTTGTTAATGTTAATAATAAAAACTTACTCCTTTAAATACAGCTTTTAAATTTCAACTGGGGATTGTATAATAATAGCCGAATAATATTATAAGAGTTAAATAAGAATTCATTCCATACTGATAGAATACTGAAGAGGATAATTTAAAATTAGGTATAGAATTAGATTTTTCATTTTCAATTTTAATTTCATTTTAGCTTGTTGTTTTTTTTTTTGCGTTTTTGGTCCGATTTGGCTCTTTCTTTTCAACTTTACATACAGGGTGGTTATAATTAAACTTTCCCCTAATTAACCATCTCTACATAGAAAACGAGCGATCGCACAAAGAGGAACCGTAACATGAACATTGCTAAGGAGATGGGGAATGGAAATAATAAGCAATACCATTAAAACACTTTTATTGCGTTGCGATATCATACAATATGCCTAGTTATCGTCCATCAAGCTACAAAGGGTGCTCGAAATAGTGCCTATCAGGTACAGGACACACTGAAAGCTTTATTAATAACGCCGTGATCTTTTTGTCCAAGCCCATGATGACTTTTTAACGACTGCGCTGTTACTGCTCTATGAGGCTAGCAATTCCTATAAACGATAATAGGACCTAGTAATCTTGTTTGGTACTAATCGAAGCGATGAACCATGCAAATCTTGTAGCTCATTATCTGAACATTATTCCTAACGAGTTTAGTACCCATACTATATATACGTAGTTTCCTGTCTAGGTTGGGTTAAGTAGGGAAAGTTTAATTATAATCATTCCTGTACTTGTAGTGTAAGAATTTAATTGTAATATTGATGTTTTCTAAGAATTTTTCAATATTAATGTTTGCTAAGAATTTTTCAAATTTTATGTTTTCAAGAATTTTTCATTTTCATTGTTTTCTAAGAATTTTTTTCTAATGGTTTGTAATTTTTGACTATTCACGATTGTAATTGAAACTTTATATGTTTATAAGAATCTTTTAATTGAATCTTTTGTAATATACTACTTATTGTTTTGTTTTCGGAGTGCGTTTCTGCCTCCAGTTGTTTACATAGCACTTTAAACTTTATAAAATAAAATAAAAAACATTAATAAATTTAAATCTATCAGTAATAATTGTACCGAAGCGATATTAGAATCCCGACATATATTTTGGCGATGAAATCAAAGTTATTCTGTATTTTAAATTTGAAAATAGATCCGAGTAAATATCGCGTGAGATGATGACTATGGAGTTTAGATAAGGAGATCCGTAAAAACCTCTGAATCACAGCCGAGGAATGAAAAAAGTTCTGGTATGGAATGAATTATGCCTTGAATAAATGCCATAATGAGTTAATGAATGTAGGCAGCGATTTCACTGATTTGTGCAACTTCAAGATGTTCGTTTCATGAAATGACTGTTCTGTCACAAAATCATTCAATCACAAAGTTGTCCACAATGATACATATAGTTGAGCGTATGCAAGATCAAATTAAGAATGACTGAATATTTTGTCTCTAACGATCTATTGTCTGGTAGGGTTGATATAGGGTAAAGTGTCCTAATATGGGCTAGTTCCTAATATGAGCTACGCCATTTTTTCGTCAATCTGGTGCTCCCATCTATCCACAACTGGAGGAGGTGAAAAAGTTACGAGAACACGTGGTTGTGTGAAAATTCAAGTCTGTAGCTACGCAGCGAGTTACGCTACAAGCAAACAGTGAAAAAAAGCTAGGTCCAAAGTTTTTGTTATGCGAAACTTATTCTAGAAAACGTACATGTGACATTGGTGAACCAAAAAACGTAGTTAATGCCGTGTAGAGTATGAATAGAAGTTCATGTCACGCGATTAACTTTGGTGCTTATCGACATTGGGGTTGGGCAAATTGCATTGTAAACATGTTGATGAGACGTGCGCATTATGGGCTACCAGGATTGGTCCTATTATGGGCTAGCTCATTTTAGTAATCGTGTACATTGAAGGTTCGTATTTGATGTTGGGATCTTAATAAAAACGAGAATATAATTCGTAAAACGATTTTCAAATATGCTGAAAAGAAGAATATAAAAATTTGTTTTTAATATTACAGTAATATTTTTATATATAGCAATGGCAAAAACTGCATGTAAATTTACGTATTAATTTGCAGCACTCACACGAATCTTTCCAAACACGCGCGAAATGAGAAATGAAATCCTCGCACGTCTAAATGTTTTAAACTACTGTACTATGTTCTTTCCACTGCTAGACCAAAGTTACCATAAATGTCAGGACAGAAAATCATTGTTTCATAGCATTGTCGAGAAAAATCTTTTAAGCATTCCAAGGAGCTTTAGCTAGCTGTAATTTTAAATTTGAATATTTCACTTTTACGTGCACTTGGTTTAAATAAACAGTGGAAATACCTTTGATTCTATCCGCATTCACATCATTTTTAAATATAAGCCTAACTTTAATTAGCTATTTTAACAATAGGCCTAACGTTATTTAGCCATTTTTCACAATAGGCCTAACATTAAATAGTCATTTTTAACAATAGGCCTAACATTAAATAGCCATTTTTAACTATAGGCCTAACATTAATTAGCCATTTCTAACTATAGGCCTAATATTAATTAGGCATTTTTAACTATATTTCTAACATTAATGAGCCATTTTTAACAATAGGCCTAATATTAATTAACCATTTTTAACTATAGGCCTAACATTAATTAGCCATTTTTTACTATAGGCCTAACATTAATTAGCCATTCTTAACTATAGGCCTAATAATTATTAGCCTTTTTTCACTGTATTCACTTATGACTCGTCATTAGGAATCGATTGATATATTACATGCCCTAAGTTCATATTCTTAATATTAGTGCACGTGCTCATTTCGTTTTAAAATTCAGTGCTGTTAGGGCTATTGTAAAATATGACTAATTAACGTTAAGGCTATTGTTAAAAATGGCTAATTAATGTTAGGCCTATAGTTAAAATGACTATATAATATTAGGCCTATTGTTAAAAAAGGCTAATTAATATTAGGACTATTGTTAAAAATGGCTAAATAGCATTAGACACATTGTTAACAAGAAAGATTTTACCGCCAAAGCGGATAAAGGGAGCACATTTTCTTGTTATAGCATCGTACATGGATATATAGAATTAACCAACATTTTAAAACACTTGAGAGTAAATAAATAAATATGAAAACTAAATTGTAAATTACTATATAAATAGGCTAACGTATAGAGAGAATTTAAAAGAATAAACTTGAAGAATGAAAGGTAAATGGAGAGTGAAGTTATTCCTCATACACTTAAAAAAAATAAAAGTTCTTTAATTTGTAAGAATTCTCACATAATGTTAAACGAAGTGAGCCTCAATTGCTGAAGCGTTATGTGTAAGCATCTATTAGATTTTCATATTAAATTACTAAAGTCTTATTGAAGCAAGCGATTAACTACTATTAAATTAATTAGTAATGAGTTTTAGATACCATTAAGCCTAAGAGTACTATACTCTTGATTCAAATAAACTATGGATAACAAAAGATCTAATAACGCGTAAGGAGATATTACACGCCATATCTTAGCATTAAAAGTTCTATAAATTCTGTATTGTACCATTAGGACACTTGCTACAAAACCAATTGCCACTATCATTATTTACTCGTTATATTCACTCATGGCACGTTGTTACGAGTTGTTTGATATATTACATGCCATATGTTAACATTTAAAGTTCCAATGGTGCCATATGGTATCATATGGCACCTTTAAGGCACGTGCTACTAAGCCAATACAATTATCATTATTTACACGTGATATTCACTCATGGCACATTGTAACGAGTTGTTTGATATGGCACATTGTAACGAGTTGCCATATCTTAACATTGAAAGTTCCAATGGTACCATATGGTATCATAGAGCACCATTAGGGCACGCGCTAGTAAACCAATAACCATTATCATTATTTACACGTGATATTCACTCATGGCAGGTTATTACCAGTTGTTTGATACATTATATGCCATATCTTAGCATTAAAATTTTCAATGGTACCTTATGGTTTCATAGGGCACCATTACAGCACGTGCTAGTAAACCAATAACCATTATCATTATTTTCTCGTGATATTCACTCATGGCACCTTGTTACGAGTCGTTTGATATATTACATGCCATATCTTAGCATTGAA
>JAHWFO010069308.1:1897347-1930365 GCA_023313115.1 Rhysida immarginata | reverse complement strand
ATTAGGGCACGTGCTAGTAAACCAATAACCATTATCATTATTTTCTCATGATATTTACTCATTACATGTTGTTACGAGTCGTTTGATATATTACATGCCATGGTTTAGAATTGAAAGTTCAAATGGTACCATATCATGCCATAGGGCACCATTAGTGTACGTGCTACTAAACTGTTAACCATTATCATTAATTTCTCGTGATAGTCACTCATGGTACGTTGTTACGAGTCGTTTGATATATTACATGCCATATCTTAGCATTGAAAGTTCCAATGGTACCACTTGGTACCATTAAAACACGTACTACTAAACAATTCAGACATCACTATATACCGTTATATTCATTCATGAGACATCCTTGCACGTACACGTGCCATTAGACCGATACTTGCTATCACTAGTTACTCTTTTATATTCGTTCATGATATGTTGTGACAATTTGTTTGATATATTACATGCCATATCTTGTTATAGGAAATGTTTAAGAGGGTATCATAATGGTACCATTAAAGCACGTGCTATTAGAGCACGTACTTATTCCTGCTATCTCACGTTCGTACTTCTGCGTACTCTGTCCCATTTTAATGGATTGGTGAAAACAGACTGTGAAAAAGTTAATTCGTTTTCAAGTTATCGTAATAAATGCTAAGCTCCCTAGGAATAAAAAAATTCTCTTGATTTAGGGACCGAACTGCCCTTTTAATAATCGTCAAACACGTGCATCCTGCACGCACACCATCTCATTAACGTTTAGAGCACGCGCAGAACCGAACCCATTTTCTCAACATGCGTTTTACCAAATGCGAGGATAATTCAAGACATGATTGAATGAATTGTGAGATTGCAATACATGCAATTCAATACATGCAACGCAATGAATTGTGGGATTGTCTACAGACGGACGGACGGACAGTTGGACAAACCGATCACATAAGCACATTTCTATATATAGAAAATGTGCTAAAATGGCTAAATAATGTTAGGCCTATTGTTAAAAATGGTTAATTAAAGTTAGGCCTATATTTAAAAGTGATGTGAGTGTGGATAGAATCAAAGATATTTCTATTGTTTATTTAAACCAACTGCAAGTAAAAGTGAAATATTGAAATTTAAAATCACATCTGCGTCACAGGTAAAGCTCCTTGGAATGCTTACAAGGTTTTTCCGGACAATGCTTTGCAACAATGATTAAGAAGGGATGAATGGTAACTTTGATAAAGAAAGGATGAATAGCTCTAGCGGTGGAAAGAACATAGGCGAAGTAGTTTAAAACATTTCATTTCTCAATTCGCGCGTGTCTGGAAAGATTCGTGTGAACGCTGCAATCGAATACGTAAAGTGACATTCAGTTTTCGCCATAATTGTATATAAAATATGACTGTAATATTAAACTACAAATATTTATATTCTTCTTTTCAGCATATTTGAAAATCGTTTTACGAGTTATATTCTTGTTTTTTTACTCATAATAAACGTTTTTTTTTTTTTTTTTGCTATTTCCGGACTTGCATATGCTTACTCAGAAAATGTACTCTACATTCCTACAGGTGGGCATACATGAAAAGTGGTTACACTTAATAGTATGGGCTCACTAAAAAAGTAGCCCAAACTAGGGCACGTGCAATTTCGAAAAGCTCATAATTATCGTTTTCACTTCTTGTGGAGAAGGAAAATGATTATTATACAATATTAATGATAAAAATGAAAAAGTCACGACGAATTAACATGGTTTCAGTTTTAGGCTCAACTTTGCCATCTTTAAATGATTATCAACGGTTTCTAAAACTGAATGTGCTATCTTTAAGAAACAGGACAGCAACACTTAATCTTAATTACCGTTTTAATTCCACGATCTCATTATTTTTTCTCAGCTTTCGTAAGAGATGTAAGACACGGACCAGAGCTGAATTGAACAAGTGATTGACTAATGAAATGCTTAAAAAGAATAGAGAAATTTCGTATATCCATAAGATGTTTATGAAATAAAATGATAAAAGATAGACAAAAGGTCGTTTATCGAACTGCTGCCACAGTAGGAATGTATATCCAGATGTCCAGATATATCAATGCGCTCAAGATATCCAGTTAGCATTGGTTGTTCTTGGCTCCGTCATTCACAACCAGAGAATCGCAGCCAAACCATGACCATACAATATAGACTACTACTGCCGAATTTCATTGTTGGGCAACATTCCAGTAGATATTGTACTCCTGCCTTATGCCTTGGGTGACCAGGCGTCCCGGTTTTTGAGAAACTCTCCCAGTGTCCCGAAAAAAGTTTTCGGGACGTTAATAGGTCTCGGTTTCACAAACAGGACCTCCGTTGTAATTAAATCTCATTTAATCCTGCAATAGTATACCGGAATAAGTTATGCCATATGACCTCATTGCTACTTTGACCAGCAAAGTTTCTCCTTCAAGTCGACGGTGCGTAGCCTTTTAACGTAGATAATGTAGCTTCCGACGAATCATCCTACCGCTTACTGGGGGTCTTCTGGTAGCTATACTGCTGTGGGTTTCGACTAACCAACCTGGTTAAGACACGTTAATCTCATCATGATACCGCGTTTCCACTCCTGTAGCTTTCCACTTTCGGATAATATCACCCAATGTTGATTTGGACAGGTTCAATTTCTTTTTTTCCCGTTGTTGATGTGATATGTTTACATTACACCTAACTGTTTAGACGGCATCCTTTTTTCGAATATCCATCCTTATTTTTGGGATTTTTTTTATTTTGCTTTAAATATTCAAGCGATTTTTTTTCATTTATATATACCTATAATACTAGAAATTTGTTTCGCCAGTATGACGTCATCGACGCACTGTACTTCAAATGGGTAAATGTACGCGATGTTCATTTTATAGCGAATATTTGTCATATGTATTAAATATATAAGAACAATTATCGAAACTAAATTATGCATAATGAAATTATAGAGTGTTCGTTAAGTATTTACATAATTTTATAGTTTCTAAAATTTTGATGTCAGTTGCTCTTTAACATTTCATTTGGCTGATTGGTTATGCCAAATGTCACTGATCAAATCTTTATTCTTTTGCCTTAACAAATTCAAATATTTCAAGGTGAACAAAGCGACAGCAAGAATCAGTATAAATGATTTGCTAAGCTAATTCAAAACCGAATAGGATGACTGATAGCGAAATTATTATTTTTTTGAATAGAATCAACGGTGGTTAAATGAAGGAGTCACTAAATATTATTGTTTGCACATTTAACTCATGGGCTAATCGATTCATGTTGTCGTTTTCCTCTCTTCTCTTCTTGCATTCTGCAGTCTTCGTTTGAGAAAGCAGACCAGCACATTGCCTTGTCAAGCTTACTGTTAGTGTCTTCTGCCAAGCGGTAGCTGAGAGCATGGGCTCCAAGTGGGTGTAGCAGCTTCGTTGGCGATCAAGTTGAAGATGACAAACTGTATTTACAATACGTTAGATTAACATGATCAGACTATATTGTGCGATCGTAAAATACACTTTTATATAATTGACAATGGAAAGGAAAAAAAATACTGATATCTTTTAACAACATTATCATTACTAAAAACGGGTATTTTTTTGCACTCGCATCAGATTAGTGTAAGAGGCCGTCTGAAGTCGTTAGTTTACACTATTCCAGTGGAAAATGTAGAAGATTTCAGAAATCGGATAATTGATGGGTGTATTGCAATTAGAAACAAACCTGGCGTTTTTGAAAGAGTTCAGCAGTCAATGAAGAGAAGATTGGATTTATTCATCCCAGCTGGTGGTAGTCATTTTCAGCAGTTATTGTAGATTAACAAGCTTTACATAGAAAATTAGGTAATAAAAGATTGTTTTTGTTGAAAAACTTTTATCGCCCTGTATCTTCTAAACAAGCCGGCATTCCGAAAATCATCAAAGGACAAAATATTCTTAAAATAACCCAAAGAATCACCCCTTGAATTTTTGTCGTATGTTTGTAAACACCCTGTATATTTAGCAATTCAAGTATAAAAGAAATACACTGATTGGAAGAAAGTAACTGGACACTTTCGATTTTAGACGATTTGTCGAATATCTAGAAAAATACTTGACGAATTATCCTGAAATTTCAGGGGTGTAAAAAGGATATTACACCTCATATAGTTCAGCGAAGGTTTTCTCCCGAAGGCAAATAGGGGACCTGCAAAAAAGTGAACCAAAAAAAGAATGTTTAGAATCACCCTGTAAAAAATAATGCTTGAAATGCATTATAGCTGTATCATATGCTTAAGAGGCTTGTTATACTTTTCTGTGTTCATTTATATGAGAATAGCACGTATATTCATGTTTCTCTAAAAAGGTCGAAATGTTTTCGGAAGTTTTTTGTTTATAACACGCAGGATTTTCAACCCAATGCAATGCCATTTATAGTTGTACCGCAAGATTTAGAGCCCTGAGTGGAATGCTCGATTAATAGAATAAGTGGAGTACGGCTCTTACTCAAGACCATTGTTGAAACGATGAATTATTTCATATTGTTGGATTTTCGCTAACGCAATGATTTGTCTTCAGAGCAATGATTAAATTTAATTCTTATGTTACAAGATTTTATTTTATTAATTTATGTATTTATATTATTTTATTTATTCATTTAATCTAGTTTATTTAATTAATTAATTATTCGCTTTATTTTATTTTATTTTTTGTATTTATTTATCATTTAATTAATGTATTCTTATATTAGTTATATTATTTTATTTATTTATTTTTATTTATCCAATTCCATTATAATTTTTTCATTTTATTTACACATTAATTTTTATGGCTTTTTCATTGAAATGCCAAAATGTATAATGCTTAAACATTACAGCAATACTGCTCTTGATTCTCGTTCTATGCTTATAAGGAGATTCAACTTTGGATTCAAAAGTGTTTGGTTCATCTTTGGATTTTATGGTGTCTAACCATTAATAAAAATAGACTTATTAAATTAATCACACAATTATAAATAATTTTTTGAACTTATCTTATTTTTATCTTAACAAATTAATTTAAAAAGAAAACCGTAAATTCGGTAAAAAATATTATAATATACGAATCCTTCTTTTAAAAATAACATGAATTTAGCATGATTTTAGAAATATCATATTTAATGTAATTTAAAGTAACATGCATTTAACATAATCGAAAATTAATAAAACAGTTTTTAATTTTCTTGAATGGGATTTGAATGGAATTTCAGCACTCAGTATGTGATCTTCGTCTTCTTCATCATCCCAGCAGTCGTCATCAGAATCCTTAAAAATTCCTGTTTGAATAATTATGCAGTCGAACCTCGATAAGTGGATAGCCTCGAGATCGGAAGAAAATAGCTACTTATCCGGAGTAGGGGGTTTTCGTTTAAAAAAAGTACACTACTTAGTACTAATTGATTTAAACAGTGTCTAATGTTTAATTTAAAAATATTAAATTATTAGTTATCACAAAACAAAAGAATATTCCACTTTTGTATTCACATTTGTTGATGGATTTATTTTCAATCACTGATACCACAAGTCTGCTTTCGTCCATAGAGTAAATTAAGCTAACTAAATGCTATATTATACAGAAACTTTATTATTCCTTAAATTCCCAATTTTGAACCGTATCTTTACATTATCAAGACATACATACATATCACTGCCCTGTTCAACATTTCTTCTGTATTCCATCTGTATTTCACCCTTCTTCCGTCTGTCTATCTACAAGATGCAATTTCTTCCATCCCTCAACAAGTTTACTTTCATCAGAACTTACACTGAAAAGCCAAAGCATTGTCACCGCCTACTCAATAACGCGTTGCGCCACCTTTGGCCTGCAAAACAGCTGCAACACGCCTTGGCATATGCTACAAGTTCTTGGTAGATGACTGGAGACAGATTGTACCAAATGTCTAAGCAGCGGCCATGCAAAGTCAAGATATTCCCACATGGTGATGTTTGAGCTCGGAGCCGCCGCTCCATGACATCCCAAATGTGCTCTATCGGATTAAGATCCGGCGAGTTAGTTGGCCAGGACATTAATTGGAATTCATTCTTATGCCCCTCGAACCACTCCAACACAATTCGAGCCTTGTTAAAATGGGGCGTTGTCCTGCTGAAAGATTCCATGTCCAGTTGGAAAGACAGACGCTATGTAAAGGTGCAACTGGTCCGCAGTGATGTTCAGATAGTCCGCAGCTTTCATGGTCCGTTCTATCACAACTACGGGTCCCAGAGCCGCCCATGAGAACGTCCCCCAAAGCATAATACCGCCACCATCAGCCTGTGTATGACCTGGGAGGGGGGGGGGGGGGAAGTCGGCGAACCCTGTACAGCAGGTCATTCTTGGACCGACGTGATGAATAAGAAATCGTGATTCATCCGATCAGGCAACTCTCTTCCATTTATCTATGGTCCAGTCTCGATGTTTCCGGGCCCACTGTAGGCGTAGTTGACAATGACACTTGGTCAACAGAGGCACACGAGTGAGACGTCTGGCACGCAGTCCATATCCAACAGTGTCCGCTGAACTGTGTGTTCCGAAACACTTGCACTTGGACCTGCATTGGGCCTGCACTTGGACCTGTATTGGGCTACCGGCTGAGCCACTGTCTGGCGCCGATCTTGCTTTACAAGTGGGACAGTCTCCGACATCCTTTTTCTTTGATGACGCGTGGGCGTCCAACACCTTGGCGTCTATTGCTGGTTTCACCGTTATTTATCCACTTTGTATAAATACTAACAACGGCAGATCGCGAACAATCTACCAGTCGTGCAGTTTCGGAGATACTTGTACCGAGTCTTCGGGCCATTACCATCTGCCCTCTATCAAATTCGCTTACATCAGCAGCCTTTCCCATCATTCGCAAAATTAAGTGCAAGACCGATTCCTTACCTTCTCCAGCAGCAGTTAAATACCATTCCCACTTAATTACGTGCCTTCCACGTGATCCAGATGAGTTCATTCACCAATGTAGGGATGGTCATAATGTTTTGGCTCTTCAGTGTATATATTTTATTTATATCATTAACATTAATAAAGGTGATTCATATATACTCACTCACCAAAAGTCATGGCACACCCCTCCAATCAGGTTCCCTGTCGTAATGAGACATATCCCGCTGCTTCCATTCTCGGAATGCAGGTGCACAGACTTCCTTGATATCACACAATCATTGTGAGCAACATACTAGCTGCAGAAATGGCAGCACGCCGAGAGCTATCCGCATTTGAACTGGGAATGATTGTTGGTGCCAGACGGATGGGTACCTCAATATCAGATGTAGCCAGCACACTGCAATTTTCCCGCACAACCGTTGCAAGGGGTCTATCGAGAGTACACCCAAAGAGGGGTTAAAACCCATGTATATGTCTGGCGCAGGCCACACGAAACCATGAACCCCGCTTGTCAGGTGGGAACCACTCAGGCAGGTGGAGGCTCCATACTTCTCGTGGCATGCAATGGATCCATTGGTGCATCTGACATCCACTCTGGGTGCTACTTCCTACCTCGATCTGCTTGGGGACCACCTGCACCACTTCTTGAACTGTTTTTACCCCGCGGGCGACGGCATCTTCCAACAAGATAATGCACCTCCACACGCAGCCATTGTGACACGGCAGTGGCTGGAGGGACATGCTACCGACTTCACGACAATAATTTGACCTCCACGTTCCCCAGATTGCAATCCCATTGAACATTAGTGGGACGTCATCGAACGATCTGTCAGGTCGTCACTAACACAACTGGTAAATGCAGCATCGTTATGGAGTGCAGTGGAAGCGGCATGGTTTGCAGTGTCTGTGGTTGTGTTCCGGGGTCTGGTAGACTCTCTTCCACGACGGGTCGCCGCCGTTAACCGGGCCAGAGGTGGCGCAACACGTTATTAGGCAGATGTACTATGACTTTTTTATGAGTGCGTATAATCATGATAGAAGAAGAAATAGGGGAGTTTGCATAAAAAAATGTAATGCAAATCTAATAGATGCGTTTTCGTAGAGAAGTCTGAAATAGTTGCAGCTCGACGTCGTTTCTGGAAGAGATTAGAAAACAAACCCATCCTACATATTTGGATGAAACGTGTATTCATATAATTGCTGTTTTCGGAAAGTGCTGGCAAAATGACAATGAAAATGAAGTTTTAGAAAACTGTAATAAAGGAGCAGGATTTATTGTTCACGCAGGAGGGGAAAAAAGATAAGAAGTCAATATGAAGTCAATATTTTTTCATATCAGCGTAAGGAGAAGAAGTTGATACTGGTGTCCGATCCAAAAATAAAAATTTGGAGAAAACCCTTTATCGTTTTATTTATTTTTGAGAGCAACTGAAATTCAACTCATTCTATCGACGATATCTTTCTGAATTTTCAAGATATTTGCTTGGGCTTTTTATAAGAGTAGCTCTATACATTTGGCTAATAAATTATGCAAAAGACAATTTGGTAGCGCATGCGCATGCGCAGTTAAACATTATTTAGTAAAAATGCTCATATTTCATCAAATATTTAATATTTTTCTATACTGATTGCAGGGTGTTGTCTGTACTGTAGTTTGTCAAGTTTCCTGTAAAATGGCATTGCATTGGGTTGAAAATCCTGCGTGTTATAAACAAAAAACTTACAAAAACATTTCGACCTTTTTAAAGAAACCTTTATATCTTCATGAATATACGTGCTATTCTCATACAAACATTATTTTTTTGGTTCACTTCTTTGCTGGTCCCCTATTTGCCTTCGGGAGAAAACCTTCCCTGAAATATATGAGGTGTAACATCCTTTTTACACCCTGAAATTTCAGGATAATTCGTCAAGTATTTTTCTACATATACTACAAAACGTCCAAAATCGAAAGTGTCCAATTACTTTCTTCCAATCAGTGTATTATTTAGTGCTTGGAAATATACATGTTATTATTTTTTTTTGTAAAATTTCGTTTAATATTTTTTGTATATACAAGTTTTATATTCAATACATTGCTCGAATTAAATGGATTTTTTTCAACGTAAAAATTATATTTATTTAAAATTGTGTTTAAATTTTAATTGAATTACAAATTTTCATATTCCTTTTTCTTATGTACATAATGAGTTTTCAGTTTCTGCAACTCCTAATGAACAAGAAAATATGTCAGAGATTTCTAACCAATTTATTTCGATGTTAAACTATACAATGTATTATATCAAACATCATTGTGTTTACTAATTCTTCATGTCTTAAGGTCATTCGATTCTAAGCGTTTTAATATGAAAATAGATTCTGCAATTCTGAAGATAAGGAATCAAATGAGATTGAAACAAATTTATATTATTTAGATTATCATCTCCGTTATATTTAGTTGGTGCAGAGCTCTAAGAACTGTTTAATATATAATTATATGCCATTTTCGTTTTCATTTTATCCTGATATTTTTATAGCTGCAGGGAACCATTTGTTGTAATAATACAACTAATAACATAAGCCAGAGAGGACACTAGCTTAAATGCATTCAATTTGCAGGTTGGAAACCTACGTTGCCTATTGACCTAGATATTTTTGATCAATTTTTATAAAAGAATATCAAATAACGATGAAAATTTAATGGTAACATTATAAATAAAGCAAAGGTTATATACAGCGCTACGCTTAAACTACTGTTTTTTTACATTTAGTAAAATTACACATGCTCAAAAATTAAGTTTACGCTAAAAATTTATTTATTCAAAAATTAAAAATTTTTCCAGTACTTGATTAAGCTTATTATCCATTTTGCTTTAAACTCCATTACAAGTATTAAAGCTTGCATCATCATAAGAAAAAAAAATGAATGAACGAGTATTTTTTTAAAATGTTAAATATGTGTCTCGGAGAAGCAATCAGCATTCACGGGAGAGGGGTGGAAACGAGAACATTTTACTGTTTATTATGAAACAGTGAGGAGAGAGTGTACGTACCGGAGGTGGGAGAAAGAGAAAAATGATAAATAAACGGGCATTGCTTAAAATCAGGTCATTGGTTCTTCCAATCTAGTCGATGTTGCCATGGAAATAGAACATTAACAAGGAACCGCTGGTTCAGCAGAGTTTTCTGGCGAGGAAGTGGCGGTAGTGGTGGTGGCTGGATGAAGGGGGAGTTGTTGAAGGTGGGGTCTGAGGGGAAGAGTGTGTTGTTGTTGTTGTTGGAGTGTAATTAATGAGCGAGAGACTGGCGACCGAGACCAATACAACCAGTCTCGGAAACGCCAGCTGAATTAATGTTTTCCAATTCTTCAATGCAAATTAGCATGAAATTAGAAACGAGAAAGGCTTTTAAAAAGATGTTAACATAGATTCCTTTGGTGGCTTGCCGAGATATAAAAACTTAAGCTCCACAAGAACAAAATTATATACGACGCTAATAGATTATTATTGCTCTTTAAACGGACCCTTTAAGAATTTTTTTTCTATTTCTTAATGCTTTTGTTATTACATTTTTTAAAATTTATGATTGATAATTAATTTAATTTTTGAAGTGCTACTTTCTTGTGCCGTTGAACATTTTAACATTATTCTTTATTTTTATTTTCTTGTTCTCCGTACTGTTTATTTCCCGAGCAGTTTTGTTCTTCAACTTTTTTTTTACAAGGCAGAAATAATTTTATGAACCACCTAGTAGAAAAACAACTTTTTCAGTATACCATGTAACCTTGATAATATTTCTCATAATAAATTTATTAGCAAATATTTTTATAATCTTTTATTATTTATTATTTTCTAAATTTTTACAGCACACTTAGCTTACAGAAGTATAAGAGAATGTTTAAAACATTATAAAAAAGATGATATTGGTATAATAAATTCAGATATTCTGGCTCGGTGCGAGAGCGCTGAGGCGCCGGCCTGTTTGAATCCCACTGAGGGCATGGATGTTTGTGTTTGTCCTTTGGGGTATCGAGCTAAGATGCATTAAGCCAATCAACTCCTAGCTGAATTTCTAACGATTTGAAGCAGGCCAGGAGCTACCTCAGCCTGAAGTGACCTAAAGAAAGAAGAAAATTTTTTTTTTTTTCGTCGTCATTGTGAATGCTGCTGAAACGAGATAAGCACTGAAATAATAATTTCTTTATTAATAATTATAAAATTGCTCATAAGTAAAATAAAAAATTGCCGTTATCAAAAAAATTTTTCTTATAAGAATGATATGAAATAATTAATAAATACCTCAAGATAATTTTTTTAAACAATAATTTCAGAAACAATACAGAAGCTGAGAAGCAAACATCAGTTTTCCATAATAACAAAAATTTAATAGAGTCAGATGTGGATTACTGAGGTAAAATCTGATGTTTACTTTCTCACTGATGAAGGTTTTGTCTTCGAATTGTAAATGTGATTATATTAAATTTTGGTTAATTTGAAATAATGGTTTATTTTCTTCCCATTTTCTGTATTTAGGTTTCACAGTTTCTAGCTTCTTTTTTTTATTACTCCTTCTGTTCGAAAATATGGTATATAGTATATATTTACAGTACAATTAAAAATAATCTTGAAATACAACTCCGTATTTTCTGACAGATCCAGTATTTTATTTTATTTAGAAACAAATTTAAGCACTTCTTCAATTTTTAAGCACAGAACAATAAAAACTTAAAAAGACAGATATAAAAATAATCCTCAATTTTTTTTTTTTTTACAAATATATTGATTGATTTGATTTATTGCTATCAAAGAAAAGGACAAAGGTAGCTCGGTGCCACACGGCAATCCCTAGCAAGGAGGCACCGAGAACAAAAACAAAAAGACAATTTACAAAACAAAAACACACAAGAAAATTATACAATTGAAAGGGAACAAAATAGGATAATATTAAAAAATCAAAATTACTTTTAGCTTTATACAATTGATTAAAACAAGATAAAATATCTAAATAATAAATTTAAATTAAAACAAGGATCATAAAACAATTCTCGATTTCTAAACCGCGTACTACAATGAAAGCTTAAGCAAGCCAAACAAAAAGGACTGTCAATCTTGCCATTAATAATATTAATAACAAATTTTAAAATCTCCGCATGAAAGATGTCATCACACTCACAAATATTCAAAGCTTACATTATCTGAGAAAAAGAATAAATACCAAATCTAATATAGCGCAAAAAATAAAGTCTTGCAAATATATGCTTTATGAAGTCTATTCCTGATATGATTTGATGCAAACTCCCAGATTACTATCCCATACCGGCATAATTATAGTAATAAATAATTAAACAAAAATTATTGTAGCCTTTAAAAATTGTAGCTATTCCAGTATTTAAAAAATCATATTAATGTTGGATCTTAATTTCAATATAGTTCCATTTTAAAAAAACACATTGTTTATATGGAGTCTATATATTATTACTAGACTATCTGTTATTTATTTATTTTTTTATTTTTTGCTAACGCATGTAAGGTAAAGAAATCAACATGTTTTCTGAATGCAGTATTACCTGCTTATAGCGAAATCCAAGGGAAGAGGCTTTCTTTTCGTTATATCCGGATTTTGTTATATCCGAAATGTAATAAAGATGTATTAAAACTAGGTGTAATCAGTGTTTTAATTTATTCATAATCTTTAAAAAAATCTAAGATGGTTTTCTGTTTTAACGATTTTTTAAAATGTTTGTTCATAAACTTATGTAGTTTAAAGTAACTATCAAAAATTTCGTCCGGAACATCACCATAAACAGTTGAATAATTTTTCATTTCATTCAAAAGCGAATCCATGTGCTTCGATGACGTGATGGGCTCTTCTTGTTCGTCGTCTTCGCTTTCTTCGCTCTCCTTGCCGCCAGCTTGGTTTCTTTGGCATTGTTCGGCGATTTTCATTTCACTTTCACAACTTAGTTGTGACGGCAAAGTCTTCAAAAGAGTGATCATGTGGATCATAAAACTGGTTTTTAGTAAGACTGGATGCATGCATGTACTGTAGGACCGATTTACTGTGACAATTGCTGCTATTTTCGTAACAAATTTAATCAATTTATCTTCGCTATAAATGGATTTCTTTCAAAGAAGGTTTCGCAATAATATAAATGCATGGAAAATAGACTGACGGGTTGTGACCGAATTTTTTTTCGCTATATGCGGGTGTTCGCTCTAACCGTTTTCATTATATGTGGCTAGTACCATATTTATCCAAATACATGCTGAGGTTTGTTTTGTTTTCAGAAATTTGATACAAAAAAGAGATCTCGGTTTAAACTTACGTGCGACGGGGGAAAAAAAAAAAATCGACCTGCGCCATTTTGTTTTTTTGGTCAACGCTCTCGCTTTCGTTCACAAATCACTTTCGTATTGCGGAAAAGCATTATTTTTTAACCGACGTCAAAAAAGGAGGTTATCAATTTGACTCGTATGTATGTAATTTTGTTGGAATTGCACAATATTCGTATACGTTAGTCTATGCGGGCTTCTAAACAGGTGTGTCAAATTTCTTAAGTATGTGTATGTATGTATGTATGTTTGTCAACGTATTTCTCAAAAACTAGAAGTCGATTTTCAATAATTCTTTTTTTTTATTGGATTAAGTATCTTTCAACTTGGGGAAAGTCCAAGTTTCATTAAAATCGTTTCCGTACTTTTCAGGATATGGACTGTTAAGTGTGTACCAATCACTGAAAAAAAAACTCGTGGTCGGTTTTTTTTAATTCTTTAAATGTATTATGCTTGTTGCAATTTCTTGTAAAATGCTATAAAAAATGAGGTGAAACTATAGATGTGGATGGCAAAATGTTTATTTGTTATTCTTATGTTTAATTTTTTTTATGTCGTCACTCGATTCCTGGAAAGGAAATGTCAGTGCGTTAGATCTATGCCTGCTGACGAAAGTACTATGTTTTGACCGTCTGTTACACAATTAGGTGAATGGATCAAAATGACATGGAATGGTATTTCCAAAGAAGCTATAGTTAAAGGGTTCAAATTATGTGTTTCTAATAATTAGGACGGCACTGATGATAATATTTTGTGGGAGGAAGGAGTAAAAATCTTCTCAAATGATGAAGAAAGTGAATAACAAAATTACAGTTTTTTTTTAGTTTTTTTTTTTTTTAATTTATGGTGCTTAGGTTAGGTTAGTTTAGGTTAGGATAGGATAGGATACATTTTATGTTTGTATCACTTGATTGCAATTACTCCGTATACAGGGGCATACCCATATCTAATCATTGAAAAGTAAAAAAAAAAATCACGTGGATTAAAATAACAATCTGCAGAACTTTGAAAAAAACTCGGTTCGGTTTAAATTTGAGATTTTTTTTCGATGAAAATGACCAAACAAAGGGGGATCGGGTTAAATTCGAGGTCGGCATTCATTTAGGTAAAATACTGTAAATTACAAAAATATATGATACGGTGTTTATTTTAATTCGTTTGCCTTATAAAATTTAATTTTAAAGATGATGGAAAAATTTAAAAATAATATTCAATGAAATTTTAAGAAATTTTTCTTATAAGCTTATTGTTATACTTTGTCAATAAGAGTTTAAAACCAAATGTTTTCAGTCGTAAATGTAATATATTTTTTTGAAGATTTAAATATCAAAAAATAATGCTTTTGCATAATTGAGCTAATTTTCCACCTTCAACCTGCGTGCCATTCAAAGTCTTGTTTAACATCACAAAAACTAGCTAAAAATTGATTTGGCAAAGAGCCAACGAGAAGATTGGACAGCTTAGCTCTAGATTATTTTTGCCGTATATTCTTCAGATTATCTGATCTGAAAAATGCATTTTTCAAAGTGACAATTTATAGAAATGTAATTCTCAAGGAATTCATTTTCTTACTAAAACTTGCTTTATTATTCTGTCTTCAAATTTAATGACTTATCCACAATAATTCAAAATTTAATTATCGACTTGAAAGAGATAAGATGAACTTCACAAGGGGACAGAAGATGAGGCCCTCTCCCGTTGCATTCATCCATCCATTGGCCTAGGTACTTGTGCCTGTCCATTCACCGTTTGCACGTTTCTCGGTGTCCCTCGTCAGCCGTCAGTCGAGCATTTTCTGAGAAAAATCATTTACCAGAGGACATTTTCATTGCTCTCCCGTCTAACGGCGTCAGCAGCACATGTTTGAACTGATAAATGTCGTAAAAAAATATGAGGATGAGTTTTAGTAGGGAGGTTGGGACGTCGGAGACGGACGCCAGTGACTCCTCCGTCCACTCTACATTTGCTCCCTCCCCTACCCCGCCAAAGAGCGAATTGGTCATTATCAGGAAGAACTCCGGTCCACGCTCCGATAGTGATTGGCCAAGAGATGCTGAAACGAATTTGAGGGACAAATCACAAGGAAATGGACTCCCACTGAGGGGTGATGGTGGTCGTGGTTAAGGAGGGTCGAGAGAGAAGGGAAACCTTCTTGGCGAAATTACCATTGAAAGGTAAGGTGATATCGGTTTCCAGGAGTTTTATCCATAAAAGTGTTCTGAATTAGGGAACAGTTTAACGAAATTTGGTATTTATTTTATTTTGTTTAACGAATAAAATATTATCTTTTATTTTATTTTTTATTTAATGCCCATTAATAATTATATCAACCAATAAAAAATATCTGAAGCTTTTTTTAAATAAAATTAGATATAAAATTTTATAAAATAAACGTTAATATTCCCTCAGTGAACATGGCTACTAAAGAAAAGCTTTGCGTGTAGAAGAAAGTGGCTTTAATACGTGCTATCGAAGGTTGGAAAAAAGTGAAAAGAGAGAAGGGTGAAAAGAAAAGTGATGTTGGACGATGGTTAGGAATTCAGTCCATCTACTGTGGTTACTATCTGAAAGAGCAAGGAGAAGAGACTGCAGGGTGATATGGAAGCAAGTTCTTTTAAGAAATTAACGAGGCCAAAATTTGAAGACAGCGCTTTAATAATGTGCCAATCACTGGTCTCTTGTATGACAGATTACTATATAGAGTTCACCAAAAAAATAAAAAAAAACATGCACTCTTTGTCAGACTGTACAGGGATATTGATATTGTCACATGCGCTTTATGGAGCTGATGAAGAGGTCTTCTACAACAGGATGGGGCGCAATCACACTACCACCTAGCCGTACGAGCTTTCCTGATAACAATCTGCAGAGACATTAGATTGGACAAAGAGGGCCCATTAAGTTCCCTGCAGGTCACCAGATCTAACACCCATGGACTTTTTCTTGTGAAGAACTGTGAAAGACCAAGTCTATCGACGTAAGCCGCGCAAGCTGGAGGATCTGCGGCAGTAAATTACAGCGGCATGTGCAGCGATCTCCATTGAAACATTGACCGACGTAGCTGCGACGACCGCTCGTCGTTCCGTTATGTTTCCGTAACGGCCAACATTTTGGACATCTAAAATAACCATGTGCTTAACTGAAGACAGTACTAAATGTGTGATCAGTCTGTATACATTTTTTGGCGGACTTTTTTTATTTTTTTAATTTTATTTATTAGTACTGGTAATCCAGTACGTCCATCCAGTGCCTGTATGGCGTGAGGCCGACGAGTTGGGTCCCTGGATGAACTTGGATTAACGACTGCTGTATGATGGTCACAGCAGCCGGAGGGGGGGGGTGAAGATCGTGAATCACGGACTTTGTATATTAAATGCCGTGTAATTGTATTAGCTTAAGATAAAAAAAGGTTGCCACGTATATTATGCTTCAATGATTAATAAATTTATCTTTAATATTATTTTGTCCCAACCCCCTCCCTCTATATAACGAAAACTCTCTATAACCAAAGTAATTGCTCGGTCCTTGAGTTTTACTGTATTTAATGTTTGAAAAAAAATATGCCTAGAAATAAACTTAAGACTATTTGCAAAAACATTAGGAATTGAATTAATACTTGGTTTGTTTACCATAATCTAATTATTTCAATTAAGCGACCAGTCATTGAATTACACAAATTTTTAAGTTTATCAGTTGGAACATCATTCCATACATGACTAAGGGTATCCTTCAGTTGTTAGTCGAATTATATTGGGTAGTCGAGAAGATAGTCTTAACCAGATCTCCTCATAGATTTTATATGGGGTTCAAATCAGGACTGCATGCTGACTACTTTAAAACATTAGCCATAATAGCTAATGGCTGTTCTAACCATTGGAGTGATAATGTGGCTGTATGTTTAGTGCAATTATGCAATTATCTTGTTGGAATACAAAATTTGGATAATTTCATTCATAAAGGATACTGTCCAGGGTAGAGCATTAGCTTTGGGCTTAAAAAAATGCTACTTCTGATTTTCCAGTTGAGGTAAATGCATACCAAATTATAACAAATCCTTCTCCCATAACCCTTCGTGAAATTCATTTTTCCTCTTGCGTAAGCACTTGAAACCATTTAGCAAAATGCAAAAATTTCAACAGGTGGTCTTAAGTTTATTTTCAGTTAATTTAAATATTATAGTTTTCAATTTTGTAAAAACTGCAAATAATTAATTTGTAATATTTTGATTTTTTTTCTTTAAACAACTCTAAATAAATTACAAATTATTTAGCTGACTTATTTTCAGGGTGGTCTTATCTTTTTTTTACAGGACTGTAGGAATGAGATTGTTAAAATTTGTCATTCGTTTACTTCAGATAAATTTGCAAATTATTGAAGTTTGTTCACATGAACTTGTTTGTAATCGCATTATTCACAGAATATATAAATTCTAAAGAGCTAATGGAACATTATTACAAAATGAATTCATTTCCTCTGAAATAGACAACAAACGCTTGTTAGATGGCGCAGATCTTTCTGTCTGTTCGTCATCACTCTGCTGCTTCTTCAGATTCACCATCTTCATTTCCGTTTCGATAAATCTCCACAATGTCGTCCTTGGTTAAAGTGTTCTTCCGTGAAAAGATCTGCGTCGATTTCGTCATATTGCTACAGCCTTAAACTGCTATGCTGCTCTATTTGTCTTTGAAAGTCCCTTCGTCCGTCCCTTCGAATTCTGTTTCCTTCGTTCATCAATGGCGTCAGAAAATTCATCTTTTTGGATTTAATGCCGCCTTCGTGAAGCAGTTTACGTGAAGCTGTGAAATCAAAATGGAGTGAGTAAGGTTGAATAGTGACTATTTTTGAATCAATGCATGGGAATGCCCTAGTTTATATAAACACTGAAATCCAATCAGAATTGCCAGATAAACACTGAAATCAAATCAGTGTTTCCTTGTTCGTTTATACTGAAAGAACCGATCAGAATTCGCGATTATGGAAGAACATGTCTATGGAAAAACCAAACAGAATTATTTGTAACAATAAAGATTTTATTTTATTTGTATAATCTGGAGTTAGATTAACTAAATTTATAGAAAATTGAAGTCACGGGGTCGGGACCAGAGCAAAAAAAAAACAAAAAAAAAACACGTATAAGCGGTAATTCTGCTTTAACCGGATTCGTAATAAGGAATTTCGACTGTATTTTTTTATTCAGAAAAAATTGTTACTACGGGAAAGAAGCTTACGAAAATTTCCAAAACTTTTAGGAGAAAAATATTTTAAACAAGTAGGCATTCGTAATTTATTTTTAAATGTCCATTTGTCTAATTTTGCATCAACCTAATATACGAGGGGCGATTGATAAATAAGGTCTCCATGGCTGTAACGTTTTTATTTGTTAACCGATTTTCAAAATTCTTTTTGTGTCTTATACTCACATTTGTCCTCTATGTAATGCACTATTCACTTTTCGACATAGTCCCCATCCCTTTCCACGCATTGCGCCAACGCGTGACTAGTTGGGTGAACCCGTCGGAGAGGAATTCCGGAGTTGTTGTCGACACCAGGATTGAATGGCAGCGTTTACCTCGCCGTCAGAACCAACTCATATCCCTTAAGGGGCTCTTTCTTCTTTGGGAAGTGGTGAAAGTCGCAATGTGCAAAGTCTTTCATTTTTGAACTGCAAATTTTCATCTTTGAACTGTATGCGCTGCAACGCCTCTGGTGTGTGGTGACTCGTGTGCGGGCGGACATTATCGTACTCCAGAAGAGGGTCCAAAGCTGCCATTCAATCCTGGTGTCGACAACAACTCCGGAATTCCTCTCCGACGGGTTCACCCAACTAGTCACGCGTTGGCGCAATGCGTGGAAAGGGATGGGGACTATGTCAAAAAGTGAATAGTGCATTACATAGAGGACAAATGTGAGTATAAGATACAAAAAGAATTTTGAAAATCGGTTAACAAATAAAAAAGTTACAGCCATGGAGACCTTATTTATAAATCGCCCCTCGTACGACTAAATCTATGTGAAGCATTAATTATTTCAATTTAAAAGTGTTCTGGCAATTACTTAGGAAATCATTTAAAGCAACGAAGAAATTTAAATATTTTTTTCCTTTATCACAGCATTACTTTTAAATATTTGTCAAGTTTCCTTGCTCGCTTTATAATCTCTAATAATTCACTTCTTCCAACTACGCTTTAAAAAAGTATCACTAACGCTTGGATTTTCTTAGTTTGAATCAAGATAAAGAATAGACATTCCGAAAAATAGGTTTTAAAATTCGCCTGTGAAATGGCGATAGAGAGCCGAACACGGTTGTGAAAATTAGAGTCGAAATCTATAAAACACGTCGATAAAATTCATATTGGTGTTGACGATTCAGGGCTCTTATTGATCTCCGAGGAGACATTCCTGGCCCAAAACCTTAACAAACCATTCCCTTAAAGGACATCTTCTCGTCTTTACATCATTTAAATTTCTAAACTTTTTATCAGATAGCGTTTGAAGTTTTAAGTTTTGTAAGTAAATTTTCACATAACTTAATAGAATATTTTATGTGCATCTTAAAAACTTTTACCTCAAGATTTTCAACTATACACTTTTTTTTTACATTATGATAATGTGTTACCATAAAATAAGCTTTCATAATTTATTGCATGTTTTATTATTTGGTCCCTTTGCTTTAATAATCAAAATTGCTTTAATAATATAAAGCTAATTTTAAGCCATTTCTTTCAGCGTAAAAGTGCTCATTTAATACATTTTTTAAAAAAATGCACATAAAATTCCAATGATAAAAAAGTAACCTTCCCTAAGGTACACATTTGTGATTATGCTTAATAAACTATTCACCAAACTGTCAACGATAACAAACTCAACTGCAACTGCTGCAGTAAAGCTTTCATTTTCTTTAACATATACGTGTATCATGACCGTGGAGGTGGATTAACAGTTCGTTATCCGAACCATGTTTATATGAACTTTTGTTTTCATCTCGCTGTGGGGAATCACCACCAGATGCTTGTGACAGGGGTTTATATATATCTTGTATACACTATAACCTATAACATATTTGAGCTTTTGAAATGACACAGAGCGGATGAATTTGAAATGAGGCATCCCAGCAAAACATGCTCCTCCATAGTGTAGCCACATGGTGTCGCGGCTAAAAGAGACGCCCAAATGTCCCAAGATTTGGTGCGGCGTCCGCTGGGAGGTCCCCTAAACCTCGACTTGCAAGTTAAAAAGATTAAGAAATTAAAAAGGGTTTACAAGGCTGATCATTTGTCAGCTAAAACAATAGCCAAATTTAATGGAAATTGAATCAAATTCATTAAAAGTACATAAATAACAATTTGTGGAAGCGTGTACGAAAAGCTTTAATCAAGGCCGATGATTTTCGACATAAAATACGAGTTCCTCGCCCGTAAGAATCACTACTCGCTGAACAGCTCAGGCATAGCTTAACACTCGAAGCTTTGCCAGAGGTATGTCGGTGTCCAACTGAATAGGATGATCCCCTTGAGATCAAAAGCTGAAAGTTCCTAGGATATATGATTAACAACAACAACAAGTGTTAATAAAAATATCCAGGCTACACTAAACAAGTCAGCCTATCTATAGAATAAGTATTGATAATCCAGGCCACAATAAACAATTCAGAACACACAACTTAATTAATCAAATTTAATCCGAAAAGCACCAGTGCTTAATTTTAAATAGTCCTCTAGTAAATATTATACCATCTCACAATTAACGGTAATTACTAGGCACTCAATTTGCAATAGGGCGTAATCTATTATATTTCAAAAAACTAAGGAAAATAAATTCCAATTAGTAGCAGATAAAATGCAATGTACTGCTAAAACTTTCAAAGTCAATGAGTTCCAAAATTTCGTCTCAATACCATTATTTAATAACAATTATACAGTTTATGCACCGGAGAAATATCAATGAATCCTCCTACACCAGTGCCATGTCACAAGGGAAAATTCCGTCAGCCCACACAACTTCTCTGTATAAATATAATTCTTTAAATACATGGGTGGAATCTTCTACTTTAATGCATCGCAATGACACAATACTTGCCTTAAAGCAATTGAATAGAATATGGCTCAATGGACGCAGAAAGTAACAATTAAATTCTACTTTACCGCTAATACTACCCTCTCCAATTCTTTCGCCGTCGAAAATGTGTCTGTCGGGAGCATTCTCATTTTCTCCTAAAGGTAAGTCGCTAACATTGCTGCCGAGTGAAGATTCTCTGGCTTCCACTGTTTTAGATAATGAAAGACAAAAGTTATTTTCAATAAAGTGCAGGCATGAATTATAGTCACTATTGTCAGTTAGTCTTTTCTTGCACACAGGAGGTAACAAGAAATATTGACGGGAATAGAAGGTTTCTATCTTCCATTTCCAATATTACTTAAATCGGAGAGTCTATTCGTAGCTTTGGATTCAATTCCAATGCTCTGGTTGCTGCTAACAATTCTCTCATTACGAGCACGAAAACTTCCCATAAACAGATGGCCATAGAATCACATGTTCGTCTCTGCTTTCCAATCGGCTCTGTCTCTCCAGAACCTTACACGAGAAAAACTATCGTGCTTCTGCCCGTCTCACTCTTTTCCCCTTCGCCTTGAACCCGTTCCTCCCTGCGCGGCGAGTTCATTTAACTCAAGGGAGGAGCACCGGTCCACTCGAAAATTCCCCCACGGAAAATTCTTGATCGAATCATGTCTACTAGATAATATTGGCAAAATTAGAAGTGGCGCCATTCCTGAGTGTAAAAAAGCAAGCCAATCCGAGACCACACATTAGCCTTACTCCTGACGCCGTACGAAATGGTTCGGGCTCTCGTAACCGGATGTAACCTACCAATACAAAGGGCCATTGCAAAGAGGGTATGGACATCTCTGTACACGGTAAACACAATTATCAACCGTAATTTAGAACTGGAGAAGCGACACAAAACCACGTTCATTAGTTGTTGTCGCGCCATGTTCAAAAGGGACGGACCAACTCCCGTAAACTGTATGAACGATACCTGGCGGATGAAAAGTGGAAATACGTGCTCACACTAGGTAAGCGTATATTTATTTAAGCGAGCGCAACAAGAACCTAGCCATTTTTTACCGCACAAGGGATTCTAAGGACTTTAGAAAATCATACCGTGAATGCAAGAAAACATTTTCAAAAGGTTTCATGATCGCGGCGGAAAACAGCTATAACAGCAAGTTAATTTTACGCAGAGTTGAGTCAAAGGCCAAAGTCGACGTCATTTACTATCAGACTAACCTTCTATCCCCCATATTTACTCGTCACATTCCCGGTTTGTACGGTACAGAGGTAAACAAGGCACGGCTGCACAAAGACAAGGCGTCGGATCACACCGTCGCGTTAACTCGTCGAACATGTTCCTGGAACGCAAACAGGAATATACCGGAATATTGCTCCGTTCCATTAAACGACATACTTGTCAAGTCGCCGGACGCATCGCCTATGGATTTTTGTGGCTTTGACCTACTTAAACGGGCCGTCGGAAAGAGACGATCGCGAACAGTGGAGGGTCTTAGGAAAGCGTGTCAACAGCACTGATTACGACCTGATCTTGGTGTTCTGCGTTCCAGCCCCCTGCGATGCATGGCTACCAGATTGAATACTGTAACTTGCTACCATAGTTCCCTAACAACGCTGGATAGAGATTGGCACCTAGAACAATTAGCAAAATTAACTATATGAAAATCCATGTTAGAATATTATCGAATTTATTGCATTAAGAATACGCATGTATATAAAGATAAAAAAGTGTTATACTGCATATGTAAATTATCATTTGAAACAAAATAAAAATAAATGAAAACAAATATATGAATTACACGTGATGATGTACAGGGTGTTTCTAAATTATCTCCCTTATTATACATGTTTATTACTCAAAAACTATTACAGATTTTAACGTGATTTTTTTTTATTCACAAAGATAAACTCAAATACTTTCTTAGCCTCGCGTGGGTTGATAATGAAACACGCGGTTGGCGCATGGTACCATTGTTGGCGCGTTTGTTCCAAATTTCGCGTTGTTCAAGAAAAAGCTCAATGGCTTGCGGAATTTAAGTCAATGATTACAGTTCAGAGAATGTTCAAAACAAAGTTTAAAAAGGATCCTCCAAATCATAAGTCAGTTAAGCTATGGCATGAAAAATTTTTAAGCACAGGCAGCCTATTACACAAAAAGGGTACTGGTAGAAAAGAAAAGGTCAGGGAGGCGTTCGATGGTAGTCCCGGTAAATCACTTCGCCAAGCGGCTCGTCAATTGTATATGCTAAAGACATCCGTACATAAAATAGTGAAGCACCGCCTTCGTCCTACACTCTACAAAATCCAGATGATGCATGAACTAAAGCCAGATGACCGACCGAAGCGCAAGACGTTTGTTGAGGATATGCTCCAAAAATCGACAATGATCCCATCTTCCTTGAGGACATTTTGTTTTCTGACGAGGCAATATTCCATACTTCCGGAGTAGTAAACCGATAAAACTGCCGCATTTGGGACTCACAAAACCCCCACGTTCTAACGAGCATATACGCGACAGCCCAAAGGTTAATGTTTGGTGCGGTTTAGTGCATGATCGAGTAATCGGACCTTTCTTTTTCGCTGAAGACACCGCTGTACCTGATTCCATAGGTGGAAGAACTGCAGCCCAACATAGTCTACCAACAAGATGTAGCACCTCCTCACTGGGGCCTGCAAGTTAGGCAGTGCCTTGATACGCCCTCTGGATTTTTTCTTCTGGGGATATGTGAAAGACAGAGTGTGAAATCTCAAGAATACAATAATTGAAACAATTGAAACAATCGCTGAAATCACCCCCGAAATGCTAGCCCGAACATGGGAGGAAATCGAGTTTCGCTTTGACGTCCTTCACGCCATAAATGGGGGGTGGGGGGGCACATTAACATTTATTAAGGCAAGCTAAGAAACTTTTTGAGTTTTTCTTTGTGAATAAAAAAAATCACGTTAAAATCTGTAATAGTTTTTGAGTAATAAACATGTATAATACAGAAGATAATTTAGAAACACCCTATATTATTGGCTATCACATTCTGACAATTTGCGCTTGCCTACTAAGACTGTAATATCATTACAATTACTGGACATACTATACTTTCATCGTTCTTTCGCTCTGCTGGTGAAATTATTTCTGTGATTTTTTTCAATAAAAATTAGCAATAGCGGTGCCGATGGTTTTAGAAACAAATTCAGTTGTTATCGGTTGCGTTCCTGTTTTGGCTAGGTCTTTATATAATTCTCTGTAAGAAGCCATTAGTAAATTTAAACAAAAACTCAAACTGCAGATAAAACAGCATTCTCCACAAACGGAAATTGTGACGACTTTTTGGGTAGGTTGTGTTAAATCAAAACAAGTCGTGTATAATGAGAAGTTTTTTTTTATTCCTATTAAAACAAAAACGTGTAAAAACAGAATTGGGTGTACGCTTTTTTGTTGTTGTTTTTTCATTGTTTTAGACTTTTTGCGATAGGAAAACGAAAATTTTAAATGAAATACTTAATATTTACTTCTGTAAAACAAATCAAGTTTCAAATTAACATAAAATTACAAATTAAATTGTCTGGAAGTTAAAACAATTTTATTCGTTATATTTAAATGTGTTCCATTCAGCATACATAAAAATAGCTAAGAATGTTTTTAACACCGAAATGCTGCGATTGTTGCTATGTACTTATACAAATAGGACACATTTTAGATAATGCTGTAAGCGTTTTCATCTTATTGTATGTTATATGTGACTGCAGAAGATTTCTTTTCATGTTTTGAGAACATAAAATTTCATTGCTTTTCTTTTAATTTCCGAAGGTAGCATATTGTAATATGCGTTACACAGTACTTGGAATATTATAAAAACAAAATTAGATCGCTTTCCTCCTGGTAAGATGGCGCGTCTGTTTTTTTCTTGCCTTACTTGAAGATTATGTCTTGTCCTCTTGTTGTCATAATGTCCACTCTCTTCAATGTAAATCTCTTGATCCTCATAAGACATGCACTGGCTTTAAGGTTGATTGCTCAGTCGTGGGATCGTTGACGCTTGGGATTAAGTCTTCACATGGTTCGGGATAACATTAATGCAACCCAGTCATTGTGACCGTCAACTCGTATTTAAAAAATTCACCATCGTAAAGTATTTTGAAACTGTACTTGCTTGATATAAATAAATGATTTTTAAATATCCTTTACGTTTATAAGATTATAAAAATAATCTTAAGAAAAAAACAACGATTAAAAAGGCTTATCAGAAAATAATTATCGGATTTTTAAGGTAACGATTTGATAAAAGTCTCTGAAGTGATTATAAGTGATCCAGTAACAATTCATTGTCACTTTTTCTTATAGAAGATGGACGATATGAGGTTTTTTGCATCGCAGAAAACTGGTTACAAGCAGGAGACCCAAGCAGCTGTTCGCAGTGCACTAATAAGTATCTGTAAGCTAATGATAACTACTTTTAGCGTCTCAGAAAAATAACTTATATTCAGGAATTGCTCTCGTGGTGTCCAGTTATTCTCATGGATAATTCAGTTTAGTATTAAAATGTTTATTATCCTTGATAAAGCCGGGAATAAATGGCGAAACTAGTCGGAAACTCTGTTCTCCCTTTGTTGTGTTGTAAAGTCTCTACCAATTTTATTTAAAATGTTTCTACGCGTCTTCCTTTGTTGAGAAGTGTATACATTTTTGACGAACTCTGTATTCATATCAATGGATAAGATGTAAGTATTCTGAACAAAAAACTTTTCAAGAAGAAAGCGCTATACTCTCTTTAAGCTTTTCTAAGACTTTAAGCACTTATCTTTCTCGTTTCTTTAAGATACACGTGTATTATAAATTTATCAGCTTCTTATTTATGAATAAGGAAAAAAAGGAAGATTCTGCATTCCATTTCGAATTCCATTTCATTTTTCTTCCAATACGAAAGAAAGGCTTTTGAATCTTATAGTTATTGTGTTTTTTTCTGAAGATTCTGTTAAGTTTCCTTAGGAATCTCCTCAATACAGTGCTTTCGTTTTTCCTCTTTATTGTTTTTTATGTGAGTATTTCTCGGAGTTAGGTTATTTTATTCCGAGAAATGATAAATAGCTACAGTGAGAAATTTATTCTAAACGAATTTAGTCAGGCTCATTTCAAGATTTGATAATATACAACAATCGACCTCAATAACAACGAAGGTCATTTTTTGAATTATGTTGAATCGCTAGTGACATTTTTGTCACACCATGTTTGTTATGTGATAATCCTCTTTTTCCCCCCAGAAGGAGTCACATAATGGGCATAATCTGCGACAGTATTCGTCATATGAACAGGGAAGTCCGATTCTGGTTGTCACAAGGGGTTGGCTGTCACAGATCTGATTACTCAGTATCTGCTACTATTTAACGGGATTTTATGATTTTGCAATTGTGTTCTCTTGTTTTATTGTTTGAGTCATTTGAGCTATTGACTATGGTCAAAACAGAGAATTTTTCAATATTTTCCAGTTTTTAGGGTATCTGAACAACTGTAGGTATACAGGGTGTCGCATCTAAAGTGAACCAATAGCCGACTCCTAAAATACAAATCTGACAGAGTACTTTCAATGGAAGAATTATTGTACGTTTATGTGAGGGAGTTTATATTATTCCATTTTCAAATAAAAACCGACGCCATTATTGACGAATATGGAAGTCAACTTTGAAATGAGGAATGGAAACCCCTATTTTTAATAGTATTTCAGATTGTATACAAGATTTGAGAAATGAATCGTATTCATAATATCCATTCTGTCCAATATTGCTATAAACATCCAATAACACACAACAAGGTCCTGGATAAGCAATAAGGTAGAGTATTTATTAGCCGACATGTTTTGGTTTACACCATCTTCATAGATGGTAAAGCTGTATAGCCTATGAAGATGGTGTAAAAACCGAAACATGGCTAATAAATACTCTGTCTTATAGGGAGTGCAAGTGACGACGTCACAGCTGACGTCATTTGCGCGATGAACGGGCCGAGAGCCTAGGAAATGGGATCGCTGGTTCCAAACATTGGAACGACGCAATATACGTACTAGTAACGTTGAAACGGGCGGCCAGTAAAAATGACATCTCTTAAATTATTATGTTAATTTGTGTAATTGATACTATTATTAAGACATTTAATACCATTATATAATTTATACATTAATATTAGAACGCTTTTTAATCACTTTTAATCACTTAGCAAAAGAATGGCATCGTTCGCGGATCTATCTTTCTTTGGGAAAACGATAGATGTCTAAATCGCTGTTATGGCTCCTTGTTGAGCAGTGAGGAACTAAACAATTTCACATCTTAAATGTGTCATAAACACTGTGCTTATACAAAGCGATTTTATTCCATCCCTACGTTGGAACCATGTTAAATCCCGAGGCGAGAAGACTTGTTTGGAACCAAATCGAGTCACGTGACTGAAGAATTCCAAGGACTGACGTCACACTTGCACTCCCTATTGCTTATCCAGGACCTTGTTATGTGTTATTTGATTTGAGAAATGGCGTTTATTCAATTAATCCAGCCGTTTAGAAGATAGAGGCAGTGAAAATGAGGACAACAGCACCATTTTCACGAATACTAGTTACACGGAAATGGAATTGTCAGATTACCAAACCAAACATACGTTTACTTTTTTTTATAGACGCACGGTCAAAAACACCGACCGGTCGCCAACAGGTCGCGTGATACGATCATCGATCGGTCGGCGGCCGTTACCTTCCGTTTGTTCGTTCATGGACAGCGCGGTCGTGAGCATTCTCCTTCAAAATGGCGTCGCAGCAAATTTCCTCATCATTTAAGTTAGTACGTTTTAAAATTGTGTACATACATAAATTTTCTACATCCGTCTTTTCTTTTTCGTATTCATTCCTTTTTCTTGATGCTGCCCTTTATGTATTTCGATATCTCCTTTCTCCAAAATATATTTATTACGTATCGGGCATTCGAACACTTGAATTTTCAATTTTGGTGCGCCACTCACTGAGGCAGCCTACCGGTGTTGGACTCGATCGCGATTAGTGCGACCGGTCGCGTTATGAAAACGCTAATCGCGACCTTTTCAGTACTTTAGACGGGTGTTCGCGACGGCCTTTTTAGATACACCATTAAATTGATGAACAATTTCTGTTTTTTTGCCTTTTCTTTAAATGCAAGCACATTGAACTTTTTTTTGGATGCAAGAAAACAAGGGTGGATGGATAATTTTCTTTTTACATACACTGATTGGAAGAAAGTAATTGGACACTGTCGATTTTAGACGTTTTGTCGAATATCTAGAAAAATACTTGAAGAATTATCCTGAAATTTCAGGGGTGTAAAAAGGATGTTACACCTCATATATTTCAGGGAAGGTTTTCTCCCGAAGGCAAATAGGGGACCAGCAAAGAAGTGAACCAAAAAAATAATGTTACGAATCACCCTGTAAAAAATAATGCTTAAAATGCATTGTAGCTGTAGCATATGCTTAAGAGGCTTGTTTTACTTTTCTGTGTTCATTTGTATGAGAATAGCACGCATATTCATGGAGATATAAAGGGAGAGCAAGTTGAATTTCAGTTGCTCTCAAAAATAAACAAAACGATAAGGGGCTTTCTCCTTACGCTGCCATGAAAAAATATTGACTTCATATCAGCGTAAGAAGAAGAAATTTATACTGGTGTCCGATCCAAAAATAAAAATTTGGAGAAAACTTCGAAGGAGTTTTGCGCCATCCCAGTAACTATGCTACGAGATGACAGTAGAAGCCGGGACCGACGGCTTAACGTGCCCTCCGAAGCACGGGGGGTTCATGATGGAAGAGCTGCTGGCGGACAAACAAACCAGTGGCTATCACCAGCTGCTGGATATCCAGCACTGGTCATCAGCAAATGGGTCAGACTAAAGTCCCCCATCAGCTGTACCCCAAATAGCCGTCCTACCCAGCAGTGGTCCTCAAGCCACTGGCTGTCACCCAGCCAGCAGCTGGCCGCGCCTGAAATTGCTTAACTCCATCGATCAGCGAGCCAACCGACGAGACAACCAGGCCACGGCCACCCCGAAAATTTTGTGTACACTTCATATCAAACAAACATTCATTTACATCCATTCAAAAACAAGGCAGAAATATAAAAACAATAGATTATTTTTTTATTTGTAAAAAAAGCACAAACAATGAACAAAACTGAAAACAACTTCTTTCCTATTTTAGTGGACAAAACATAAATTGCTGTAAATAATTGTTTAGAAGCAGGTTGAATCTCCATTGTGTTTGATAATTTCAAATACTCTGTCTTTATTTGAAGTAATGAGCGTCTGGAGGACTGCAGGATTCAGTTTAAACCAAGCATCAGTAACTGCTTTGCGTAGAGAGTCAATGTTTTCAAATTGTTTGCCATCATGGTACACCGAGCGAACTATAATCCCCCCCCCCCCCACAAATAGATAGAACGGGACTTCTGCGTGGCCATTGCTTACACCGAACGCCTTTGACATCCAGCTTTTGTTGTCTTGGAACTATGACATAGAGCGTTGTCTTGTTATAGAATCCAACTATTTCCACAAATATTTGGTACGTATCGCAATGCAAATTCTTGCCGAAGTAACTGAATTCATTCTCTCTGAAATAAATGATAGTGGAGTTGTGCCATTGAAACCGAAACCACCCCAAATCATAACTGATCCACCACCTTGCACACGCGTAGAAAAAGACTTTCTTTTCATTTCGAATATCATGCCAATAAGAATGTTATCCGTCTGGCCCATGCACATTGAATTGCTTTTCATCAGTGAACAAGACTTCAATCTATTCATCATCCCAAGTCATGTGATCCTTGGCCCACTGTAAACGTGCTTGATTATGTGTGGCAGTTAATGGTAGTTTAGACTTTTTCTTCATATATTGCAAAACAAAAGATGTTGTCATGACTTTCCAAACAGCTTTTCGTTTCACTGGAAGTTGTAGATCGGTTGAATCTTAGGAGTAGAGTGTCCAGTCTTTGCAGCTTCTCTGATAATATGCATTCTGTCACGCTTACTGAATTTCGGCTCAGTAATCTTTTTATAAATAAGGCCTTCATGCCAGACCTGATCAAAGGCTTTATGAACATCTAAGAAGATGACGCCGCAATACATCTCTTCAAATACGATCCAATGGTACTCTTTGGTTTACCTAATAACTTTGGTTTACGTATTGATTAGTCGACTCTCTGAGGGCTGAAATTTGGCCCTGTTTATGCTCAGACAGCATTTTCCTTTCAGCTCTATTTTTTGTCTTAGTCACGTGACTGTCTGATGACAAAACATATACGTGACAAGTTGTCTTTTTGCATTAAAATGTCATCTGCTATATTTTAAGCTTGCTTATGTTTTGTCCACTAAAATAGGAAACAAGTTGTTTTCAGTTTTGTTCATTGTTTGAGATTTTTTACAAATAAAAAAATAATGTATTATATTTTGATGTATTTTTTATTGATGCAACAAATATGTCTGCATTGGTTTTGAATGGATATAAATGAATGTTTGTTTGATATGAAGTGTTCACTATATTCGGAAACAGGCTGTATAGACAGTCTAGCAGTTGAGAACATAAGAAATATACACCTTCATCGTTTCATATTAAGACACAAAACCTCTTGTCGCATATAATTTAATAAAAAGCTTGGATGCGCATTTCGAGTTCACTGTGGTCATCATTCATCAAGAATTCATATTTGTTAAATTACATGTGGACAAGAGGTTTTGTCCTTTTCTCTTTTAGACTAACTTGTATTAAATTCTAAATTTCCTCATTGCTAAATTATATAATAGAATTTTATTATATTTCAACAACATTCGGCAATTAAAACATGTTATTACTGTTATTGTTTCCTTAAAAATATTTTTGCCTGGTTCATACTTAATCATAAAGTTCAAAATTTGTTTTATGTAATTTTCCACTCGAAAGGAATTGCAGTGTGTTGTTATTTCAGAATCGCTTTTCAAATCAAAATTGATGCTCCATCCCCAAGATGGTAAATATAACAAGACCCATTAATCCCCTTTCATCGCGTGATATCAAAAGTCTGTTTCAAATGAAAATCCTTATATTGAGAAAATTTCTTACACCGCCCTCGGAGCAATTGGCGATACAGTTACTGATGGACATCCTCATGACGTAAAATAATGAGAAGCTTCAGAAATCAATACAACGTTCAAGGAGATATAACCGAAAAATGTTGGGCGAGGAGACTAAATTGCTGGAAGGGAGAAGGAAAAATGATGGAGAGCTTGAAAAGCAATTGTAATTGCTGGTATCGAGGAGTTGGAGAACTCTGCGAAGGAAACCTGTGGATTCTTTCATCAGCGTTGAACTCCGAGGAGATTAGTTGAAGCGTAGCATCGAAGGACTTTAACACATATAGACATACAGCCGGAGCAGGATGAATTGTGCTTGCATTGTGCCTTTGCAATGAAATAGCCTCGCCTCCCTAAAATGAAGGTGGGGGATAGAATCCGTTCTTAATGGAGGCTCTGTAGCCTTGTGTGGACACATTTGGGGATTTTGATGGATCAACCTTCTTCTCCATCAGAGGATGCTGGTACTGCTGCCGGGCGAAAGAGACGACAAAATGTCAAGTGTGATGGCCAGGAGAATCTGAGTGACACCTCAGGGTAGGGATCTGATTCCTTTCGAGGCTGAGTGCAGCAGTGGGAGTGATTTTCGAGGGTTTGGCTATAATAAGAACCCTGCTTAAATAAAGTATATTGTGCCGCCTGGGCATTGTTGGAGGGCATGGAGCCTATTTTTAATTGTGGATTTAAGGATGCATCACTCATGCATGAGTTGGCATTTCATAATCTACTTTAATTCGGTTTCACTAGATTCCATACAATACGTTGAAAGGGACCGCTTCAAAATTGTTCGTCTGTTTGCGAAAATGGCAAAGAGGTCAACGGTTGTTTTGAAGAACAAAAATTTGTTTTCCATAAATTGGAACTTAAAGTTGAACATGAAGTTTCAGTAGTGAATTTTAATATTAAGTGTTTATTATAACAAACAGGATAATGCAATAAACATTATAATCTCTTATAATAATAACAAGAATGATTTTACCGCTATGTCGGATAAAAAGACCATATTTTCGTGTTATAGCAGTGAAACATCAGCCATGAATATCGAGAACTAACCTGCATTTTAAAACACTTTAGAGAAAACTATATAAAAACGAAGACTAAATTGTAAATTCCTAAATAATTAAACTAACGTAAAAAGAAAATGTACCAAATAAAATTGAAGAAACGAAAGATTAAATGAAGAGTGTATATTCTTTTTATATTCGAGCAAATAAAATGTCTTTAATTTATAAGATTCCCAACGGTAATATTAGATGAAGTGATAGTCATTGTTGAACCGTTCCGAGTAAGCATATATTATTTCTTCATATTCTATTGCTAAAGAATTTCTGTGTAATCACCTACTGTTGAAGCAAGCGATTAGCTACTAACAGTTAGCTTTGACAAAAATATGTCTGAATAAATCTTAAGGCTAACAGCAATTTTCTCAGGATAGCAATTAGCTACGGATAACAATAGCTATGGACATTACTGTAACGTGGAAGCGTGAAATTCTTAATTAATAAACAGAACAGGTGTGTTTAAATTTGAAACAATAAAAATTACAGTTTATTGACACTTCGTTAACCCAAATAGAAAATTAATAAATCTCTTCTTTATATTCAGATAAAGCAACTATCTTAGATGCAGTACACTACTTGTGTAAATTTTGCAGGTA
>JAHWFO010069308.1:1870861-1892347 GCA_023313115.1 Rhysida immarginata | reverse complement strand
TCTTAATAAATCTTTCCGTCGCGGAATTTTTCTTCATATCCGCTTTCACTCCAAAATTCCGTGACAATTACAAGCCGTTAGATATATCCTAGCATTGAAACTCCCAATAGTACCGTAATAGACCATCAATGCATGTATACTACTAAACCAATTCCGAGAATCATTAATTACTGGTTATATTCATTCATGACATGTCGTTGTTTGATATATTACATGCCGTATGTTAGCATTGAAAAATTTTAAGGGGGTATTGTATTACTTGCTATTGTACCTATGTGAATCTGCTCGGTCCTGTATTTATCGATTGGTGAAAACAGAACGTGAAAAACTTAATTCGTTTTCAAATTTTGATACTAAAAAATAAGCTCAAATATTAATAAAGAAATCCTTTTGGTTTAGACAATCGGTACTGATCTTCCCTTCCTATAATCGTCTATCACCTGCATCTTGCACACGACTCATCCCAACAACGAATAGAGCACTCGCAGAGCCCAAACGAAGTGCACAGCATGCGTTTTCCCTAATTCCTCTCTTCCAACAATTCACTACGCCCACTCTCCCCATTGCAAAGCAGTATCCACAGTTTAATAAGGTGTTTGTATTTTTATTTTACTTTAGTTCACCCCCTTTAAAAATAAATTACTGGTAAGTGTCCAAATATTGATACTGGTAAGTAAAATAATAATAATAATTCTTTGTTTCCTGATACAGTGCTACTCAAAAGTATAAGACCAAGCGTTTTTTTTTGTGCTAAAGAAAAAAACAGACGCATCATTTTTTCTGACAATTTTTATATCCGTAAAACAAGACAACAACTTTGGATGAAGTATAATTAATTCTGGAATAAGTTATGCAAGAAAACCACAAAAAATACATGTGCAAAAGTATAAGACCATCTTGAAAATATGGAACTGTCCTACCACTTTTTTTTGCATATAAATGAATTGGCACAACTAATCGAACTTCAGAAGTGCTGCAGTACAATTAGAAGGATCATACAGCGGTTTATAGACAATGCCTAAGGCCACACATCTCAGCAAATCTGAAATCCGACAAATTTGGACACTACATGGTAGTGGGAAATCGCAGCGCCAAATTACTGCAATGATTGGTCGTTCAAATTGTGCTGTTGCCAATGTATTAGCCAGAAAACATATGGGTATGTGAAACCTAGGACAGGACGACCAAAACTTCTCTCTGAAAGATCTCGTCGTCACATCTGTGCTCTTGCTACCAGGGAGAAAATGTCAGCAGCGAAAACAAAATCCACCATGAACATCTCCTGTTTCACGAGCACCATTACAAGAGTTTTGAGTACTTCACAGAATATACGATACTGTAAAGAAAAGAGAGCACCGCCTCTAACACCAAGGCACAAAACAGAACGTCTGTCCTTTGCCCGCAAAACCATGTCATGGAGCCATGAATGGCACTCTGTAATTTTTTCTGATGAGAAGTTTAATCTCGACGGAACTGATGGTATTCACTATTACTGGCGCGATCTACGGGAAGCCACAACAGTGAAGATGAGCCACCAAATGGGAGGAGGTAAGGTTTTGTGTGGATTTTCTGCTCTCGGAAAAATGGACCGTGTTGTTATCATTGGACGCATGACGTCAGTGGAGTATCAGAAGATGATATACCAGCAACTTCAGGCCTATGGTGAAATTCTAGGAGGGCCCGAGTTTTGTTTTCAACAAGATAACGCCCCCTGCCACACGTCCAACATGATGAAACTATGGTTTCAAACACAAAATATTAAGCTTCTTCCATGGCCCGCAAAGATCACCGGACTTGAACCCCATTGAAAACATTTGGGATTTACTTGCAAGAGGTGTTTATAAAGATGGGCGGCAGTTTCAAACGACTGATGAATTGAAAGCAGCAATTTTCGCTGAGTTGGAGTCAGTTTCATGTGAAACTTTACTGAAATTGGTTGAGTCCATGCCAGATCGCATTTTTGATGTGTTTTTGAGGAATCACAAAATACTAAAACAGCATGATCGCAGTGTCGTTTGTTCATGCGTTTTTGTGTTTTTTGGCATATCTTATTCCAGAATTATTTTTACTTCATCCAAAGTTGTAGTTTTGTTTGACATTTGTGTTCATTACGGATATAAAAATTGTCAGAAAAACTGAGGCGTCTTTTTATTCTTTAGCACAAAAAACGCCTGTCTTATAATTTTGAGTAGTACTGTAATATGTAACAACAGTAAATAGTTGGTTGGTTGGTTTATTAGAAATATTGGCGTCGAGTACTAAAGTCATTTTGCGCCTGTTTTAAAGAAGTTATATCTGTACGCAGCGGAACAAACACAAACATCCATGCCCACGGCGGGATTCGAACCCACGACCAGAAGGACTCGAGAACTAGAAAGCCTACGCCCTAGCCCTCTCGGCCACCTGGCCAGTCGACAGTAAATAAAAAAGAAAGTTCTGAATTCACGAATTCAAATCTTGAGCGCCGTCCCGCCTCCTGGCATTCATGTTATTGTAAAGTTATAAAATTATATAAAATTGGCATGAGTAAATAAAGCTATTAAGTATAACCGTAATGCAATAATTATTTAATTACTGGGAACTTCCAAAAAATATCAAAAAGAACAATTAAGTTAATGTTCAAGGATTTCACGCAATAAACCACTTAATTCCTATTTATAATTAATCGCCGCTCCATCCATGTTAACTCACAAGGGAATTTCACGAAGGTGTACGGCGCACTCTTTGTTTGCCCACAACCATACCTTGGAAGCGAAAGCATTGCGCGGCGGCGAAGTGAAAAGTTCAAAAAACATGGCGATAAAGGGGTAAGCAAAATCGTTAACGGCGGTCGCTAAAGAATTGCAGTTAGAGCTGTGTTATTAAGCACAAAACCTTAATTTTGTGGTACAATTATTCGTCTCGCAATAATTTATAAGTATCCAATAATATTATTATTTAAAATTATAAAGCACCGCGATACATACGCTCTCACCAACCCAACATATCACTGAACAGCCTTGTTTCACTCGCGAATATAGGACACCAGCCCAGGAAAGTTTACGAAGATTACCGAATTAATTAATAAAATGAAATAATCAATCAAACTATAAATAAAGGAGAACATGTGAGTTTGTCACGGAAACAGTTTTGCATGGTTGTTGCACGTTTAAGCATTGTTGGCGCTGGCTAGAAGCACACGCCGGAACTGAAAAGTCGCCTGACCATTGTTGTCTGAGCAACAATTTTTATCAAACTATAAATAAAGGAGAACATGTGAGTATAATGTTTGAATGTGCCAGCTGTGCAACAATATGAAATGAATTTTAAATGTGCGAGCTTTGCAAGAATATTAATTGAATTTGAAACTAATTACCGCGCAGATAAAATCTTGTAAATAATAAATTAAGGCAACTGTTATTATTTACTACTGGTATACAGATTTTTTTTTACTGGATGCAAATTAGCTAATTTCAATAATCTAATTTTAAAAATACTAATTTTGTTTAGAATCCATTCAATTGTCGCCTACTGCTACTTCCATTGCTTTCATGTGAAATGGAATCGTGCGTATTGTTGAGTAGTGGAAGAAAGAAGTTCCATCAAGCTTGTTAATATACCCGCACCGCTTTAACAATGGCGTCTCTGTACGGCTATATAATTTCTTATGTTGCAAGCTTCAATAATAGCTTCAGATGAGTAACATATTTCAATTTAGTGTGAATGTGTGAGGTACAGGCTCGTGAAGTTCCCTTGTCAGAGGCAAGCGGTGGCAATGGGCACCACCGTAATGGCGACGATACTAATAGCACCAACATGCGGGAAAATGCTTGCAACTCTCTGTGACATTGTGGATAATTACACAAAAATTCACCAAAATCCCTTTCTGCAACTATGTAATTTTTCGTTCCAAGCGCAAATTTATCTTTACTGCAATTTAAAAGAGTTCCAGTTACAATCCACTCTAAGCTTGACCAATTTCTCAAAATATTCAAATATTAACTATAATATTCAAAATAGTTGAGAGTCTGGAAGATTTTTGTGTTTCCAAAAAATAAAAATTTTATGTTAGTTTATGCAGGATCTTAATTTTTGTATTTTTCCAGATTGTCAGATATTTTGAAGATTCAGGTAATGTTACACCTGCTTGATAAAAATTACTTGGATATTTCAGAATGTCTACATAGGTACGATTTTTTATTTAGTTGAGTGACATTAAGTTTTTGTTTTTGGTTAAAACTAATTGTACTGATCTTTTGCGTTACTATCTTGTTTTTATAATTCGATATTTCCAATTGATATCTTCCATAAATCAAAATTCGCTAGTCCTGGGACCAGATTTTTCTACAAGCTAAAACAGTATTTAAAACAATAACATCCAATAATGCATTTCTTCAAAACCATCTTTTTCAGGTCTTGTCAAACCTCGGAGATGATTATAAATTTAACTGAATTGTCAGAAACGATTCATATGTTGTTGCTTGCCTGCCATTGATATTTTTCATCCAAAATACCGATGGGCTCTTGCCTTAGCCCTATTTTGGCTGAAATATTTCTGAAAAGTTTCGAGGATATCCTGAAGAATTCCGGTTTTTATTTTCCCGATTGTTGGTTCAGATACGTGGACGATGTCTTCACAATTTTTGACACCAATGCTTGCGATGTCAACACTTTTGTACAACATATTAACAGTTATTTTCCGTCCGTTCAATTCACTTTTGAGTTGGAAAATAATCAAAGGTTGCCGTTTCTTGACATCCTGGTTATCAGAAACCATGATTCACTGTCATTTGAGGTATACCGAAAGCCTACGAACGGTTTGAATTATATACCTAGCGATTCCAGCCACCCTTGGAATCAAAAAATGTCCACCTTCATTTCGATGATTGACAGAGCTATTAATCTACCACTAGCTCAATCCTCATTCAAAAAAGAAATTTCCTTGATCCAGAATATTGCAGTTAAAAATGGCTATAGCACACGTACCATCACCGATTTGGTCAGGAAGAGGAAGTTAAAGAAGTTCATGGACGAAATCACTACCCTCAACCGGACTAAAAATAAAGGGAGAGTCATATCCTTACCTTACAATAAATCATTAATCAAAGGTCTCAATTCTGTTTTCAAATCTTTTAATATTTCGTTATCTTTTAGCAATCCAAACCAGACCAGGCATTTACTACCTAATCCAAAGGACCAGATTCCACCACTACAGAAATCAGGAATATACGAAGCCAGATGTTCCCAATGCCCCATGATTTACAGAGGACAGACTTTCCGTAATATTGAAATAAGATTCGAAGAACACATGAGACACACAAGATATGGTAGAGGGAACCAGTCATCCATAGCCAAACACTCTCTAGATACCGGGCATGAATTCTTATTAAACAATGTTAAACTTATTGAGTCAATAAACAAGAAACACCTGCTGGACGCCTTCGAAAGCTTAGCCATTCAAAAAACAGATAAAAAATTGTTACTCAACTTAGATAGGGGCCCTATTAGCGATTCACCATTGATCAAATGGGCGACGCACTTACCCAATCAATAATTTTCAGTTGGATCTTTTTGTCTTGATTGGCTTCAGTTCGTTATAAATACTCAGCATGTTCTATTCCAAGTCAGTTCTCTCAAGTTCTCTCGAGGGGCTCCTTGGCTGCTGAATGATGAAAGCAAAGCTTTCGAAAAGCGCTTACAGACTCAGGTTGTATTTTTTCATTTTATTTTCGGTCTTTTTCTTTTTGTTCAATTCCTGTTTCGTTGTGGAAAAAGAGTTTTATTTTATTCTTAACTTAATCATCTGCATTATCCACATAAGATTTCTAGACAAATTAAACATTTTTTAAATTAGTTTTCCTGTTATCAGAGCAAGACTTGTTTACTTGTTGCCTATAGTCCGTTCAACGAATGATGGGCGTTTCCAATTACATTTTCAATTTCTATTGTTAGGAATTTTTTCAATAAAAATATTTAATAATGTTATTCAATTGAAATTGAAATTCATTGCCGGTTGAAATTATTTTTTGAGACGCAATGAACGCTGGTAAACTATTGTTGCTTACGAACAGAGATCAAATTTTTTATGTAAATATTTATGTCAGATAAAATGAATTATTTCCTAAAACACCAAAGTTTGCTTCTAATAATAAGTTCCCTGTTCAAATAAAAAATTAAAATATATTGAAATATAAATTACAGATTTATTTTCTAGAAAAGAATATGGCTTATAATAGAGTTTATACTATCAACAGACAGAATGAAACGTTCTCTCTCCCTTATTAGGCTTTCTCTCTTCCGCAGTTTTACACTAATGAAAACATACTTGGTGGCTACATTAGAATGTTTATGTTCAAATTAACGATGCCAGGAAAATATTTCAAATTTGATAGTGGCGAAAACTCAAATAGGACAATATAATGAAACATTTATCATATTGAATTTCATCATTTGACATCAATTATTTTGTATTTTGAAACTACCCAATCTCACTTCCAAGACTTTTTTGTATACAGTGCGTCTCTAAGTATAAATAATCTGAGTAATTAGTCAGAAAAATTTTATTAATTTATAATTTTCTTAATTAGTTTTTTAAATCAAAGCTATAAAATTCTTATAAACGTCCCACCAAAGTATCTTTTGATTTTATGAAGAAGTTTAAGTGATATTTCTCAAAGACAGAGAAAAATTTCTGTCCCATTAATATTAATAACTGCACAATTTTATCACAAAAATCTTATCTTGATTTAAAAAAATTAACATGCAAATTTCAGAGAGAGCTTACTATGCATTTCGAGATATTTCCAATTTATTAAATTTTTTTTGTGTGACCAAAAACTAATAATAAAGTACTAGGTAATCACATAATTTCTGGCCGTTTTTAATTCCGGAATAAAAAGTGATGTACACAAAAAGTAGCGTATCGCTAGTCCCCAAAGTGATCCCCATTGGCATCTAATCCCTTTTGCCAACGTGTCTCCAGTTGATCAATCCCCTGGCTGTAAAATTTGACAGTCTTGGACTCAAAGAAGTCCGTGAGTGCCTTTCGCAGGTCTGTATCATTGGTGTAGGATTTTCCACGAAGATGATTGTCCAGAGAATGGAAAAGGTGATAATCCATTGGAGCAAGATCTGGTGAATAAGGTGGATGATACAAAGTTTCTCAGCCAAGCCGCTCTATGATTTCCATAGCCACCTTTGCGATTCACCAATGCTGGCTCCTGCTGCAATGCATGTTGCACACGTTCCAACTGCTGGGAGTAAGGTCCCCAGTGATGGTTTGGCCAGTTGATAGCAGCTCGTAGTGAACCATTTAGCGTCTAGTCTACCACACTAGACTACGGGGATCATCAGAAATGGCAAATTCTCCCGACCTGAATTTCTGGAACCAATGCCTTGCGGTGTGTTTATTCACAGTATAATCCCCAAACGCAAGACACATTCGGCGACTTGATGCTGCTGCTGACAAGCCCACCTTGAAGTCATAAAACAAACAACACCTAACCATCTCCTTCAACACCTCCATTTGTATTCACTTCTGCACGAGATGTGATTGATGTGAATGCCCAACAGCCCTGTTTTTATACAGGCTAACCTTCCTGCTCCCCCTGACAGATTTTGGACCACACGGTACACTCATTTGCATATCTTCTATCACTTTCTTTTGTGCCGACATAAAAGCGGCAAGATCTTTTATGGTTACCTAGTAGAAATAATGCCACGTTTAAAACAGATCACTGATATTGAAGTAGCAGAAATTTGGAAATGCAAAAGTGAAGGACTATGTTGTAGAAATTGTAAAGAAACTGAAAGAAAGTTTGCTATCATCTATTCAATCTAAAGAAAAGATCCCTCTGAACCTAAAAAACGACGTTCTGGCCGACCGAAATATACAACTTCAAGAGATGATAAGCATATCTTCCGATTAGCTGCTTATCAAGGAACATCAGTTCGGTTCAGGATCTCATTGAGAAGAGTACATTACTGCCCTTTCCGACGCTAATTACAGCTATTCTGCTACAATTAGCGCATGTAAAACACGAAATTTCTCTGCTTCGAAGAAAGGTATATCGGCTGTACGGAATGGAAAATGAAAATCCCGGAAAGGGTTAATTCCAACCGGCCAGAAATAGCAAAATCCTGGAGTTCCCACAAACCGAACACCATAGGTCATTCGAAATGTGAATCAGCTTGTCCAGCGTGAAAATCCAGCAACCCAAAGAGGGATCGCAAACACTGTAGAAACTTCACAGGCTACCGTAAATAAAGAAAATAAATAAACACAACTGGAAAAGCGTCACAAAAGTCGTGTTCATAAACTGTTGACACGACACGTCGCAGAAAGAAAGAGAAACTGTCGGAGATTCTATGAGGATTACCTCTATGTAGAACGATGGTGGTACGATGTCCATCTCAACGAGGATTTTGGATGAAGCCTACGTCTACCTCAACGATTGCAACAAACCCCGCGCGATTTTCTACCGTCCATATGGAGAGTAGTCATGTCAAAAGCGGTCCAAGGGATGTAAAGGAAGTTTTTCAAAAGGATTTATAGTGATTACGGGATACTCCTACAACGGCAAGCTCACAATCGGAAGACTGGACAGGACAGCTCAAGTTAACTCCCTTTACTATCAGCAGCATGTTTTCTATCCAATTTCCCATGAAATCTCCACATTGAATGGAGAGAACAAAAGCAAAGTTTGGCTGCATCGAGACAAAGTCTCCAGCTATACGTCTAACTCGACCGTTCAGTTTATGTTGGATTTAGAAGATGATACTGGAATTCATGATATCATGATATCCCTGTCAAGTCACCAGATGTATTTCCGAAGGATTTCTGTGGATTTGGATTATTGAATTAGTCCTTGCTCGACGCCGTCCAACAACCATTGATAGTCTCTGGATAACCTGCAAACAGTAATGAAACAACATCAGCCTCGCCGTTCTGCAGACAACTCTTATACAGTGGAAATTACGGTAAAAGAACACGATCGTTGGTGGATAAAGGGGTTTATCTTCATAAACTTTCTCATCCAAATCGTTACCATAGATCGTAATCAACCCTCTGTAGTTGTTGTGAAATATGGAAAAGATTTATGGAAACAAACTTTCGAAAGTGATTTTCCCTATTAAAGGCATAACGAATAGAATTAATAAGTGTGATTACTTGCATAGTTTTCTGGCGGATCCACAAGATGTCACTGAATGGTTTTCGACCAGCGAGTCGCAGGTTTTTAGCACTCGCTTACAAGGAAAAAGATGAAGCATAACAGTAGTTTTCAGACTAAATTTTGAAAGACGATTTCTTTTTTCTTCTTACTGTTTATTTACTATTTCTTAAAGGTCAACTCAACGAAAAAATTAGACTTTTATTTATTTGTTAATTTATTTATTTTTTATTTGATCTAGGCTAATAAAATATATATCATTCAAAATTTTTCGATTTATCCTAATAATTTATTAAGAAAAATGCCTCGGAAGATTGAAAATTGGCCCTCTCGTCCCCTCAGGAGAATCAGAAGCTATTTCCTGCCGTGATAACCGCTTTCCTTTCTAGCCTCGTTTCGATTCTACGTAACGCAAGAGTTTGCTTGCCTTTTTACTATCAGAATGCCTTTAAATTAAACGCTGTATGGGTGTGTAAATAAGAAATCCGATAGAAACTTCACGTTTCATAGATTTCTACAATCAGAATCGATTAAGAAGCAGTAGATTACCTTTTGCCAGCGAAGAACTGGTATCCAAATGCGAACAGCATAGTGTGTTCAGTTCATTTTGAAGCGTCGTGTTTCTTCTACGACCCTGCCGTTTTAAATTCACTGTCAATTAAAACGCAAGTTATTGAAACTCGATTTCTGTTCAAACTCTAAACTGGCCTAATTCTGGTGATCTTCAAGAACAACGACCGCGACAGTCAGACATATGCTAACCGCCGAAGGAATGAAGTAGGCCTATCAGTTATCATAAGCTACGTGCATGAGTAAATACAACGAGTACATTTTTTGAAATTCGAGTAAAATACTTGTTTTAAGCTTAACAAGCAATATTCAAATTACACTGATAATACATTAGCACTCGCTTACAAGTATTTCACATGCAGCTCAGTTCATACAGGCACTGTAACACGCTAAATAGTCAAACAGTAACATACGACAGAAACTTAACACGTAATGTGAAATTCCCATTTGCAGTAAGCGGGATTCGCTACGCAGTTGGTCGATAGCGACAGCAGCGCTGTTATTTCACATATCCGCCACCTCGCCTGATTTTGGCATTGATTACTACGAAAGTAATCACACTTATTAATTCTGTTTGTTATGCTAAAGGGGACAAAAATGATCCTATAGCATATTGATATTTCCGGAAAGTAAAAGTTTTGAAGTAGAACCACAGTAACACGTTAGGAACAAAATTAATCGTCATTTTTAACCATCGAATCACAAAAACTGATGTCTTGTACTCGAATCAAGAACAACTCGTAAAGGATAGATATGGTTGCTCATATGGCATATAAATACATAATGTTTAATCCTTCTTCCGTTGATATCAAAATAATGTCATCTTCATTAAATATCAATATCATTATCAGTTGATACAATTTTCTATTAAAGTAGGACGATCCACTGAAAAATTTATGAGTCTCCAAAACATAGGGACCTGCATATACTCAATTCGGGGTGCCTAAATGTCTACATTCGTTTTTGATTACTTTCAGCTCCAAATATGGAAACTCTCCACCGCTATTAGCTAAATTGAAAATCATAATCTATCTAAACTAACTTCAATGAATTCTTTATTTTTCAATGTAATTATTACAGTTGTGTATAAATGAAGTAGTAAATGGAAGTTAAATTATATAAAAGAAAATAGAAAGGAAAAAATTCCTCAGCATGAGATCGATTCAAGGACTGAATATCGAGGCAGATGCTTCAAGGTTCTTGGTTCGATCTCATGCTGTGTAATTTTTACTTTCTATTTTCGTTTACTAAAAATAGAATCTTTCATTTACTAAAAAATTGTATTTTTTTTCTTTTGCGAAATGATTTTCCAGACAGCAAGAGTTTATGGCATCAGTCGAAAAGAACTAATTCTCTTTTCTGTACTCATTCATTAAAAGGAGAGGGAAAAAATCGTTAAGTTGACATCGCATTGTAAACGAAGCAAGCAATTGGAGCTGCCCAATGAGCATTGTATACGATTTTCCTTCCGGCAATTTTTAAAACCACCGATTTAACTTCCGGTGTTGGATGTGAATGGAATGCCAACACAGTTAACACAAAAAGAGAGGACATTTTAACGTTGCACCCGTTGACAATTTCCCAAAATGAAAAGCCATAAGGCGAGTGCGATAAGGCCACCATCTTGTCTCCGGCGTTCAACAGAGAAGCTATGGCTGGGAGCAACAGGGGCCAACCGTGACTATTGAATTTTGGAAGAACGTCGTCGGCCGTGACGTCACTGTTGCACGCGGAAACAATCCTCCTCCCTACCCCTTTCCCCTCCTATCTACCGCATTTGTTCCTGTTTGGTAGTGCGAGAATGAAAGCCGAGAGGAGAAAGGAATGAGCGCTGGGTTTGAATTCAATCGATGGTATGGTTCGTTCCTAGACGTTTTCAAGGAAGCCCCGGAGGCATGGCAGGTGACACGGCAACGTAGGCAGGCAGGCAGACAGACAGCGCCTGTGCGTGCATGGCAAATGCACATCAAATGGACGGAGACAACCCCGTTTTGAATATCACATGCTTGCTGGAATAGGCAAATGTGTCGGTTTTCAAAGCGTAGGATGGAAATGATTAGAACTCGTGTATGGTTTAATTATGGGTTTGGTGCCTTGTTTGTCTTAAATGAACAACGAGCTTTGTATTCGCGAATGAAAAAGATCAATCTGCTTATAAATGAAAAATGGAATAGGCAAAGGAACTTCGAATAAAGTAACTACAAATTATTATTTAATTCGAATTGATTTTTTAAAATTATAATGAAAAGTACTAGCTTTCAAATTTCTAGGTTATAAAAATATTCAGTTTTTGGTAGAGGAAGAGAATACGCCATTTTTGTCGCCCTTTATCAAATGCTTCATGTAAATAAAATATTTTCTAAAAAAATCATAAATTTTTTTTAGAATTAATAAACAATTTTTTTTTGTTTTCATCTAAATATGAATTTAATTTTTAAGCAAAAAACTCCGTTAGTTAGAGCAAGGATGAACGTGGTCCCTGGTTCGAGTCCAGATCGCGAATTGTTCCTTCCTTTTTCTACACCGTTATTACCAAATTATTCTACACCGTATCTCTTCAGTTTGTCAGTTTTTTCTTTAATAAAAATTTCATGTTTTCCTCATTTTTAAGTTCAGAATCTGATTCCGCTCAGTTAGTTCAGATAAGGGAAATCTATTTACTCTTAACATTTGATGATTTATAATTTGCCCATTTTTTTTTTGCAGGTATTTTCACGATATCATCCAAAATTAAACTTTTATATTAGACTATACAAGCTGTTTAGTAAAACATACGGCAAAAATTCAAGCAGTGATTTTTTTGGTTATTATAAGAATCTTTTGTCCTTTGATGATTTTCGGAATTCCGCTGTTTCGAAAATACAGGGTGATAAAGGTTTTTTCGACAAAAACAATCTTTTATTATCTAATATTCCTTGTAACGCTTTTTAATCTGCAATAACTGCTGAAAATGATTACTACCAACTAGGATGCATGAATCCAATCTTCTCCTCATTGACTGCCGAACTCTTTAAAACACAAAAGAGTTGTTTCTTATTGCATTACACCCATCAACTATCCGATTTCTCAAATCTTCTACATTTTCCACTGGAATAGTGGAAATCCACGGGTAAACTGCACTAACCTAGTGTGAGTGCTCAAAACAGCCCCTTTTAGTAATCAGAATGTTAAAAGCTATCAGTATTATTTTTGTCGAAACATTCTTTATCGCCTTATATTTTTGAAATAACCCAAAGATTCGCCCATTGAATTTTTGCCATATGCCAAATAAACACCCTGTATATTCTATGTTAGAGATTTAGAACCAGTATATTTCTTTGAATCCAAAATATAGAGGTGTGCAAATTTTTAGACTCAAACAAAGACATACTTAAAAAAAAGACATACTTTCTATAAAAATTTCTTTTAAAAAGAACTCAAGCAATGCTTTAGTTTCTTGGTGATAGATCGTTACACAATTTAACAATCCTCACAAATAAAAAAAACAGAAAAAATAAATGTCCAATTCTTGCCGAATTGTCCTAACGAGATACGTAGTATTTAGCAAGTGTAAAAGAGCTCTATCTTCTTTCGTTTCTCATCATTTCCGATCGAATGATATACGACATACCATTTATTGCCATAGTTCTAAAGAGCAAGTAACTGCTACCCCCACAATTCCGACCCCGTTGGGACAATTCGGCCCAAGCTTCATAGTAATGTTGATCTTGCTTAGAGGAATCTGCATACCGAATTTCACTCATTTATATGCATAAATACGCGTAGACATTTTTGTCCCCTCTATTTTCCGCCCCCGAAACTACGACTCCAGTGAGCCAATCAAAACCAAACTAAATACTGAAGGTGCAATGCCCGTAGTAAGCTACATTCCGAATTTCAACCTTCCACCTCAAAAAATGCGGAAATTATGAAGGGGAAGGACGGACGGACAGACAGACGGACATTGTGAAAAGAATAAGTAGCGGAAGAATGGAGCTCCATTCATCCGCTACTTATTGGTTCGTTTGTCCCCTTCATAATTTCTGCATTTTTGAGATAGAAGTTTGAATTTGGAAGTTAGCTTACTATGGGCATGTCTATCTTCATTATTTTGTTCGGTCTTGATTGGCCCACTGGCGTCGGAATTTCGGGGGTGGGATTTAAAGGGACCAAGTCATCTGTTTGGTATTTAGGTATGTAAAGGAGTGAAATTCGATATGCAGATTACTCTAGGCAAGATCTACATCCCTACGAAGTTTGGTTCAAATTGTCCCAGTGGGTTCAGAGTTGTGGGGGTGGCAGTGATTTGGTCTTTAAAAGTATGGCAACATATAGCATGTGATATATCATTCGAGCGAAAATGATGAGAAAGGAAAGAAGATAGGGTTCTTTTATATTTTTTAAAATCAATTTTTTGATTAAAAAAAATTGGGCGTTAAAAAGTGCAGATGAATGGGCTAAAAATAGATAAACTCAGGGCTGCCGCTACTTTCCTATACCTTTTTCGGGAGGATTAATTTCTTGTTTAGTACGAATTCAACACAACGTATGTCACAAGTTATGAATTAATTGAAGAATAATTCGGATACTACTCCATTCAAAATTATCTTAAAGTTTCGGACTTTTAATTCAAAATTGGTTATGATCTTTATTTTGTATATAATTCAATTTCTTCTATAAATTGAGATAGACTTGAAATTTTTCACCTGAAGATGATTGCAGTTGCAGTCGAAAAATTAGTGTTTCTACAATGGACCGTTTTAGTTAATGTTTGCTTCTCTTTATTTCATGGAATCGACAAATAAAAAATCAAAGTTGAGAGGTGAATAACAGAGAATTCAGCGTTATAATTTTTGCTTCGAGGTATCGTAAGTTCATAACTGATGTCCGCTGCATTTTCAACGGAGAACTATATTGTTTTATCACTCAGTTTGCTGTTGTCGTTGTATATTGAAGAACAGAGTTAATTATGAATTTTCTCTCTGGGCGTAAGACTGTTTACAGATGGAACTTGATGATTGCCATTGTAGCCTATATTCAGGAACAAAGTAATGAAGATAACTTCTCATCTAAGTTAAGGGAAATTCGTTTGTGATAGTTCTTACACACTACACATAGTCTATTCAAATAATATTAAAATAAAAACATATAAATATTAATATTTTCGAGTCCCTTTCGTCTTGTTATTTTAACTGGACTTATCAGCAGATTATTTTTAAATTGGAATTACTTTCTTTAGTTTTGTGTTTAAATGTCCATTGTGTTGTTGGTTTCTATCTAGAATGCCAAAATAAACATTTTGTATATTAAGGGTGTGTACAAACTTTTAGAGGTGGCAGAGGAACTTATTTTTAATATATTTTGCCAATAAACTTGGGGTCGCAAATGAATCCTTGATACATAAAAAATAGCCAAATATCATACATACAATGGCTATCCTCATAACACTGTCTCTCTCGTTAATGTACCAGAAAACCGAGAAATTAGCAAACTTGATACTGATGGTCACAGTGTTTTTAATAACCAATTATTACATGGCTGTAAAAAATACAAAAGGTGTTCAAACTGTTGATCATGAGCAACAATGGATGCCTCACTGCGTTTTGTCATTGAATTCCTCACACCGCCAAAAATCGCTTCAGTGTCCCTTACTTGGTGTGCGATACTATCTTACATGGTAGCGCGAATAGTGGCTGCAAGTGAACATGTAAGAGACATTTATATCCGCTACGGATATATTATTTATATTTAAGTATATTAAGATAATACAATGATTGATTGCTGTTTCTCAATAACGTGATGTTGAACGAGATATTTGTGATATACACAGTCGGAAGAGATATAGATTAGAATTCCATTACGGAGATGTTGATTTCAGATAATTATTCTATAAGCAAAACATTGGCCCAGAAAGGGTTTGAAGTTGAGTCTTCTAATGGCTCTACTTATCGGGGGGGGGGGGGGGGTTAGTCAACCAAGCCGATATGAAAAGTGAAGGATGAAGTGGATCTTTAACGGCCGTATACATTTCTTTAATTTTGGCTATTTATACGATTCTGGAGAAAATGGGTAAGTCTAATTAAATTAGTAAGAGAATTATCATTGGAGATCTAGAAAATTGTGTGAATGATATAATTATAATTGATTTAAATCCGGTTATCATAAAAGAGAATTGGCGTATCAAATTGGCGTATATTATGACAGTGGCATAATCGAATTTGGCGCTTAGTAGGGTCTAAATCATGACTTCCATTTATGTGTTGGTTAACAACATTTTTTTTTCTTTTAACAGGATATTTCAAGTAAAAGACATGAAGGAGCGGAATGTTTGAAGTTTAACCTATTATGTAAACTAAGACCAAGTATTCTACGACGAAGAAGCGGAATGTTAATCCTTAGAAATCGAAGGAAGCGCGCAAAGTCTCATTAAAAGTCACCCCATGGTGAGTATACATTTTCTGAGGCTAGTTAAATCATTATGAAACGAAGTAATGGGATTGCTTTCTTCGGCTTTAGCAGCAGACTTTATTAAAAAATTTATAATCTACGAAATAATGTTGAAGGGAGCATGTTTATGAGCATGTAGCAGTGTCAAGAGTCTTTTCGAGAGTCTAAGCACCGATAAGCTTTCTATAACACATATCTACAGTGCTTATTGTGGAAAATACACAAATGATATAATGAAAATATACATTAACGGGAAATGCTAAAAAAAGTTGATGCGAGAGACTTAAAGAGCAACTTTGTATTATAAAATTACTCAATTGAAATTTTTTTAAAGAGAAGAGATATAGTGACATAGAAAAACATCAATTCATTGGTTTGGTTTGGTTTGGTTTGTTTGGTATTGACATCCTTTTCAAACTGCTATGGCCATTTCAGGACGGCGTTATAAGGACCGCAAATTTTGCCTCGCAAGGGTTCTTTAACGTGCAGCCGGCAAACGACTACACGGGACCAACGGCTTTACTTCCCTTCCGAAGGAAGTGCGTGATCTCAGGATTTTCCCCCTGTAAAAATCCTCGTCGTCCTCGGCCGGGGTCGAACCCGCGTCCTCGGGCATCAGAGGCGACCATGCAACCCCTGAGCCACCGAGGCCGATGATTTCATTCATGAACTTGATTATTGGAAAGAACAGGATATGCATCTTTTGCTGAAAATTTAAGATAAAAAGTTTCTAGGAATCTTAATATTATGTTACATTTTTTAACAATAAATTCTAGGTGTTTCTAAATGGTCGGGGAATAAGAACATAAGTGATTCCATGCATCAATCGAACCAAAGAGTTTCTTATCGAAAATATCGAAAACTCAAAATTGGGGGGTTAAAAAAACGCATCGTTACCACATTTAGGAACTTTTCGCACCAGCAGCTCATTAAATTCAAAGAGGCCGGGGAAGTTTTAAAAGACAATGTAGTGCTTTGTTAATAAGTAATAAGTTTATTAGAAACTACCAGGCCTGAACATGACGTCAATAATGAATTGGTGAAGCACTAAGATTGTGACGTTGAACTTACTTCTGTAATAGCACCACCCGTAGCCAACGAGAAAGACCGGCCTGGGCACTCAAAAGTCACATGACCATAGTAGTCACGCAACAATCCAACTTTTATTGTCTCCATCTTGGATTTTAACAATCAGTGTTTTTTCCTTATTTGCAAAAAATGAAGTTTGGATTGTTGCTTAGACGACTGTGGTCAGGTGATTTTTGAGTGCCCAGGCCTGTCTTTCTGGTCGGCTATGAGCACCACCAGTTTGAGGTAACAATGTTTTATCTTTTCCATGTTCAGGCCTGGTAGTTTCTATAGTCCATCCAGCCTTAATTTGCGTGAAATATGATGGACATGTTAATTGTTATGTATTGTTGTAACAATGTCCAACAATTGAAACGGTCATCACATTTCGCACAAACTAAGGCTGGCTGGATTATAGAAGGCCGAGAGAGTACCGAGGCCTACGAGATAACAAGGCCTGGAAGCGCAAAAGTCACCTGAACATCGTGGTGCTAGCAACAATCCAACATTAATTATCTCCAGTTTGGATGTTAACAATCAGTGTTTTTCCATTTGTTGGAAACAAAGAAGGTTGGATTGTTGCTAGCACCCGAATGGTCAGGTGACCTTTCCGCTTCCAGGCCTTGCCATCTAGTTGGCCTCGGGGTAGTACCACGGCCTGGTAGAAACTACCAGGCCTGAACATGACGTCAATAAGATTGTGACATTGAACTTATTTCTGTAATGGCACCATCAGTTTGACGTAACAATGTTTAATCTTTTCTATGTTCAGGCCTGATAGTTTCTACCAAAGCCAACTAGAAAGACAGGCCGGTGCGTTAAAAACTCACATGACCAAAGTAGATCGAGCAACAATTCAATCTTCATTATTTCCAACAAACGAAAAAACGCTGATTGTTGAAATCCAAGATGGAAACAATGAAGAATGAATTGTTGCTCTGTCTACTTTGGTCATGTGACTTTTTAGTGCCCCAGCCTGTCTTTCTCGTGGGGTACGGTTTCTACCGAGGCTAACGAGAACGACAGGCTCCGGCACTGAAAAGTCACATGACCAAGTTGGATTTATTAACAATGTAGCTTTCATTATTTCCATCTTGTATTTTAACAATCAGTGTTTTATCCTTTGTTGGAAACAATGAAGATTGGATTGTTAATAGACCTATCTTGATCAGGTGACTTTTAAGTGCCGGAGCCTGTATTTCTCGTAGGCCTCGGTTTCTACCGAGGCCAACGAGATAACAAGGCCTGGAAGCGAAAACGTCACCTGACCATCGGGGTGCTAGCAACAATCCAACCTTCATTGTTTTCAACAAAAGTAAAAACATCGATTGTTAATATCCAAGATGGAGACAATGATGGTTGGATTGTTGCTAGCATCCCGATGATCAGGTGACTTTTTCGCTTTCAGGCCTTGTTATCTCGTAGGCCTCGGTTTCTACTGTACGACATCACAATGATGCAGCACATTTAGTCAAAACAAAAGCCCATTATTGCTGTAGAACTGCGTATTTTCAATTGTTGAAACTTTTCTTTACGTATTAGGATTCATGTCTTTTCGAGGTGCTTGCGAAATTTTAAAACAATACATAATGTTTTAAAACAGTGTCCTAACTAAAGAGCATTTCAGTCTAATGTACTTATCAAAATAATGAACTGCGCCACTGAGATTAAATGTTTTCAGCAAACTTCGCGTGATGTTTAGACCCTTAACGTCGGCCTCGGTGGCTCAGGGGTTGCGTGATCGCCTCTGATGCTCGAGGACGCGGAGGATTTTTTCAGGGGGAACATCCTGAGGTCACGCACTTCCTTCGGAAGGGAAGTAAAGCCGTTGGTCCCGTGTAGTCGTTTGCCGGCTGCACGTTAAAGAACCTTTGCGAGGCAAAATTTGCGGCCCCTATAACGCCGTCCTGAAATGACCATGGCAGTTGAAAAGGACGTTAATACCAAACAAACCAAACCAACCAAACCTAGACCAAACTTAACTTTTGAGTTTTGAACATTTTGCATAAGGAACTTTAAGTATGTCATCATGCAAAGGATCACGCTAGGAACTTATTGTCCTTACATTTAGAGAGACCCTGTATAATTGATAGATTTTATGAGCATATTCAAGGATTTCCTTACAATATAAAAACTGAATATTTACTCATAATCTTGAAAACTTGTTATATAGAACTCAGTCCAAGACAAGTAACAAACTCGGGGATATATTAAGTTTAAACTGAAATGAATGCACGCCAATTGTGTTAACGACTATACGTATCACAGTTCTGTGGCATTATGTAAATATTTAAAATAAAGTTATTACAAGTCATCTTCTTTATATATCAAGAATCTGCATACTGGTCGACTTTGCTTATAAATATTATAAAATAAGGACTCTAAAATTAGCAAAGGGTAGAAGCTTTTATTGCCTACGCGTTTCGTATTAACTACATCATCAGGGAAACAATACAACTACAAGTGAGGCAATCGATCGACAATCGAACAGTGTAGTGTATCGGTATTCAAGTGGAACTTGAAGCATAGCTTCCATAATCTCACCCTTCATAATCATATTCCAAGGGAAATACACTGAGCTAGAAAAGAAGCCTGATGTACCCACAAGGGTCATCCAAAGTATGAAAGAAAATTGCCTCCTCTTGGTGGAGGAAAATTTGATTGACGACTGTCTAGACTAGAAGCAGACCACTAGTATTAGATAAAACACGACCTATGAAGTCCAGTAATCTGGAAATAAGACATTATCAATGTCTTCAAAATTAATATCAAGTATATGCCTTGGATCACGATATCTCTTTCTATGCATAGGATGCTTTAAAATGCCCGAGACTAGCTCGTTGCTATGATTTTCTATATTGGGCAGCATGGATTCCATGAGCCCTTGAACGTATTTGCCAATATGAGTCATGTTGAAGTCATTATAAATGGAGGAATTGCGAACAATTCTCCGATCTTTTTGCGCAATAGTCCTAAGGGTAACGTTTTGGAACGTTTGCAGTTCTTTCCATCTAGTTTTACATATTGTGGCCCAGACGGGCATACCATAGGTCAAGATAGTCCGAACAATGACCTTATAGAGTAGGAGTTTATTATCAATGTTTAGAGCACTATTCCGGCCCAGCAGAGCAATCAAGCTAAACTTGGCTCTCCTGGCCTTATTCAACGCATAAGTTGCGTGAGGAGTCCAGGTAAGTTTAGAGTCAATAACAACACCAAGATATTTATAAGTTTCAACCCAGTCCAGTTTTTTGCCATATAGTGTTAGAGAATCTAATGATCTCTTTCTCTTCTTGGAGACAAACATCGCCTTGCATTTGTCTACATTCAATTTTAGCCTCCACTTGCTAAACCAGCTTTCACACTCCTTTAGAGCCTTCTGTAGCCGCGAGACTACTACGGCTGGTTGACGAGCACAGGTCAGTATAGCAGCGTCATCTGCGTAAAAAAAGAGCTTACATTTAGAAGGAGTTGGGAAGTCTCGCATAAAATAATTGAATAATACTGGCCCCAGGACTGAACCCTGTGGGACACCAGCTTTTACTTCATACATAGGAGATAGACTATCTCCAACTCTGGCCTGAAAGAACCGATTGGAGAGAAACGAGTGTATCAGAGTGATTATGTCTTGAGGAAATCCATCCATAATCATTTTAAAAATAAGACCATCATGCCAGACTTGGTCGAAGGCTTTATGTACATCGAGAAAAACGACACCACAGTACATAGAGAGATTAAGGGGCTCATTGATATCCGCTGCGAGCCTCCATGTTTGGAGTTGGCAGGAATGGTTTGAGCGAAAGCCAAATTGTTCATCGCGGATGAGATCGTTGGCATCACAGTGCTCAATGAATCTCTTGAGAATTGTTTTTTCCAGGATTTTGGAAATTGATGGTAACAAGCTGATGGGCCTGTAGCTAACAGGATTTGCAGGATTTTGTCCTGGCTTAGGAATGCTTAAGACAACTGATTGCTTCCAAGCATCCGGGAAGTAAGTGTTCTTCCAGCAGTCGTTAATCACTTTTGCAATATCTTGAATTTTATTTGGAGGTAAATTTTTCAAAGCAGTGTTCTTAATAGAGTCTTTACCTGGAGCTTTTCTCGTTTTTAAATTTTTAATGATGCTTAGGACTTCATTTACATCAATGCTATGTTTTGGGAATTCATTGCCGTGAATATTATAGAAGCCAGTTATGCAGGATTTTACTTTCTCGGACATATCAAGTCCTATTTGCCGACCATCAGTAGGCGTGACAAACTGTTCTGAAAGTGA
>JAHWFO010069308.1:1821374-1870461 GCA_023313115.1 Rhysida immarginata | reverse complement strand
TAACATACCTTTCTTGGAAACTATTGATATCATTGATAAGAGACTTTCCAATGAAAACATAGATGAGGATGTGCGTAACGATATCAAGGTATCACTGAAAATAATACAAAAACAGAATTATTTCCAATATAATAATTCGTTCTATGAGATGCCCACGGGAGTTTTAATGGGATCTCCGATCAGCGCGACTGTGGCTGAAGAATTCTTGCAAGAATTAGAAGAAAGATGTGTGACACCTCTCATTGAACAACATAAAATTGTTTTCTACGCTAGATATGTCGATGACACCATTGTAATTATCGATACATCGAATGTTAGTGCGGACCAGTTACTTATTGAATTTAACCAATTTCATCCAAACATGGCATACACCATGGAAATAGAACAGCAAGGAACCATCAATTTCCTAGACCTGTCAATGAGAAGAATACCGGAGAAGAAAAATCTTGAATTCAGCATCTACAGGAAGCCCACAACAACAGACAATATAATTGGCTTCAGTTCCAATCACCCTCCGCAACAAAAAAAAGTGCTGCTCTGAGGTTTTACTTTCAGAGAGCTTACAGTTACCCATTAAAAACGGAATACATAAAGGAAGAACTAGGATTGATATATGACATAGCACGAAATAATTCCTTCCCGGATACAATTACAAAAACGATAATGAATCGGGCTAAGCAAGTTAAACACCCAGATAAGGAAGTAGAAGAAAAGCAAAAATATGTGGCATTTACGTATACAGGCCCAGAAATTACAAAAATCAGCAACATATTCAAAAACAAAGGCTTAAAAATTGGGTATAGAACAAGGAACAAATGTGGGTATGTGCTAAACCCAGACAAAAAGTATGACGACCAAGAAGATCAGTACAAATCTTGTGGTGTCTACAAATTAACATGCAAGGTATGTGGAGCGTTTTACGAGGGATCTACGAGAAGATCATTCAGAATACGGTTTGACGACCATCGCAGATCGTGGGTAAATAGAGATGGTAATTCTGCATTCGCGACACATCTGATTAAAATGAAACACCCGTTCGCCGATATTCAAGAAATTATGACCATTGTCAAGAAAGAAAAGGACCAGAGACGGATCCTCACGTTGGAAACCTTAGAAATCAGAAGACACGTATTAGCAGGAGAGGCATTACTATTGAACAACCAGACAAATTTTATAAAGAACCCGATTCTCGATGTGGTAAACGAAGTAATCAACAGCAAGAATAGTAATCGATCACGGGAACAATAAATATCGATTGTTGAAGTATCGATTATCATGGTGAATATTTTACTCCGCTTATAAGGTTCTGTTAATATTATGTTATTTATTGATTTCCTTTTGTATTTGTTTAATTTTGTTTTTATTTTTATTTTTATTTTCATTTTCAATTATGTTTATTTAACTTATCTACACATGGCAATATGAGTCATGATTGTGTATTTTGAACAAATAACATTCCTTGTTAGCCCCACGGTTGAAATTTGCATTTTGATTGGTGGGGCAAATCCATAAATTGTGAACGCAATTTCTATGTGAGACACACTTAAGGCCAGACCGCGACTTCAGGCTACCTGGTTACTGTGTCTATCGTAAAGACAGAATTCTTCCCACTACAGTAAAGTCCCCGTCAGGTGGGTCAGCAATTATTATTAAGAAAGGCATTCATCATCGGGAGGAACCAACCCGAGACTATATGGGAATGGAAGCTGCCTCTGCTATCATTACTGATGCCACACTGGGAGAAGTGAAACTAGTGGCTCTATATCAGGGGTGGGCAACTGTTTTTCCTTGAGGGCCATATAAGCGTTTTCAAAAATGTTCGCGGGCCGCATAAGGGGCAAATGTCCGCGATGACCAATAGTAAGGGGCAAATGTCCGCATAAGGGGCAAATGACCCTAATCAATGACCAATGACGACACATGTAGTAAAACGTAATCTCTTTAAAACACATATTTTATTCACTTTAAACAATTCTTGTTCAATTTACATTCTTTTTCATTCCAATGTATTATCACAATCAATAACAAATATATAATAAGTCACTATTTATTAGTGTGAAGTTTGCAGGTATTCACAGTCAGCAACAAGTTTATTGTAATCAGGTGTGAAATGGCTGCTATTAATGCGCAGAACGGCCTGTAAGTTTTCATTTGTCAGTAATGACCTGTTCTTGGACTTATTTATTTTCATGCAAGAAAAAGTCTGTTCGCATATGTACGTGGAGGCAAAAATTACGAACATTTTTCTTGCGAAATCTTTCAAGTTTGGAAAAGAGTTTTCTTTCAGATTTGCATAGAATTGTAAAAGATTTTGTGAACAAAAGTGTGCTTTCAGCATACTGTCTGCCTGCATGTCGATGAGCTCTGTTTGGAGAGGTATCGGTGCTATTTCAACATCACAGTTAAAGGGTGATGTCAAAATATGGAATTGCGGTTCCATTAATTTGAAGTCCGCAAATCGTCTTCCGAATTCAGCATTTAGTTTGTGAAGCTGTTGGCTATATTTTCCATAATATTCAGGCAAAACCTTTTGAGTTTGCAAAATTGGGAAATGAGCAAAGTTTCCTTGACTAATCTGTTTAGCAAACAGTCGCAGTTTAGATTGAAATGCTGTCACAGCAAAATACAACTCATGCGCAAACACGTCTTTACCTTGCAATTTCAGGTTCAATTCATTAAGCTTATTCAAGACGTCCACAGCAAATGCCAAGTCACAAAGCCATTCTTCATCTTTAACGCAGTTATCGAACTCCAAAGAAATATTTTTCATCTCCAAAAACAACACTATTTCTTCTTTCAGATTCCAAACTCGGTTCAGTACTTTTCCTAAACTTAACCATCGAACATCTGTATGGTAGAGTACATCACCTATTTTAGAAATTCAGCATCAGAAAATGGCTTGTTGTGTTTTGCTATCTTGTTTGCTAGTAGAAAACTAGCTGTGGTGGTATCCTTGTTCAAGTTACTTTGTTTTACGAAAACAGTTTGCTCGTTCTTTAAGTTATTCATCAACATATTTACTGTGCGCTGTATTTCAGAATCCGATAAATCGTGATATTTACGATGCTTTGTTTCAAAATGCCTTTTCAAATTGTACTCCTTGAACACCGCCACACTCTCACGACAGATAAGACACACGGCCTTTGTTCCTATTTGGTTAAAGAAGAATTTTCTAGTCCACAAATCTGTTCAAAAAACACTTTTTCAAAACTTTTCCATAACTTAAGTCAGAAACCATTGATTTTCCAAAACTTTCCAGGCCTGGAATTTTTTTTATGATTTTTCCAAGACTTTCCAGGTTTTTCATGACCCGTACGAACCCTGTATTCATTACTATTTAAATTTACAATATTATATTTATCTAAAAACTGTGAAGTCTACTTACAATTATGAAGTCTTCCAACGAAGAAGTTTTCAACGAACTACAACGAACTGAAAGTGTTACGACGATCGACAATCGAACAGCGAAGTGTGAAGTGAACTGAAAGTGTTACGAACACCACGTTTATATAGTTTCCAGACATACAGATAAAGCACCAATGGGGAGCCAGCGCCAATTCTAGAAACCAGATTGGCTACTGTATCCGTTACAATACAAACATAGGAGCAGAAACAATGATATGACGTCATCACTGCTCTAACTGAACAAGGCTTTGAACTGAACAAGTTATTTCCAATAATTTGTAACACTAAAAAGAAATGTGTCAAACGAATAAGATTTTGAACAACGAAAAAAAATTTGGAAACTTATAAACTCTTGGCGGGCCGCAGAAAAAGCCTTCGCGGGCCGCATGCGGCCCGCGGGCCGTAGGTTGCCCACCCCTGCTCTATATAATGCGCCCAAGCATAAGTTCGATGCCAATGAGCTCGACGAGCTGTTTTCCGGGAATATTCCCGTTATTATGGCGGGAGACCTGAACGCTAAGCACTCGCACTGGAATTCAAGATGCCATAACCAAAACGGTGTCCTTTTGTATGGCTACGTGCAAAAGCAATCTGATATTATTGCAGTAGGCCCTGTGGATGATACATATTATTGTGATCATTCCCCCTCAAGTGATGTACTAGATATTGTGTTGTTGAAGGGCTTCTACAAATCATTCAGTATCTATACTGTCAATGATCTATCCTCAGACCATAAACCAGTTGCACTAAATTTTGATAACGTAAACATTGACCTCAAAGAAGAACTGAGGCTCAAACAAGACTGGAAATTTTTTAGAGAAATTCTCAAAAACGATGACGACCCACTAAATAACGTACATAGTACGAGCGACATAGATACCAATGTGAAAAGGCTTACTGAACGTATAAATGCAGCTATTGACTCTAGTGCTTCGCCCTTAGAGTCGAAGCGAGCTGATCACCTTGATCTCACCCCAGAAATCAAAAAATTAATTGAGCAAAGGAATAAGGTTAGAAGGCAGTGGTACCGAACTCGTGATTCATGGCTTAAGACCAAATATAATAGGCTCACAAGAAGAGTTCACGAGGAGGTAAAAGCACTTCGTAATGACAGATGGAATGATAAAGTTAAGAGTCTGTCGACCCACGATAACTCTATGTGGTGCATGGTTCGAGCCTTGCAAAACAAGAAAGCCATTAATATCCCACCTCTGTTAGCCCAAAATGGCAAATTCATCACAAATGATGATGGTAAAGCGCAGCTTATTGCAAGCTCACTTTCAGAACAGTTTGTCACGCCTACTGGTGGTCGGCAAATAGGACTTGATATGTCCGAGAAAGTAAAATCCTGCATAACTGGCTTCTATAATATTCACGGCAATGAATTCCCAAAACATAGCATTGATGTAAATGAAGTCCTAAGCATCATTAAAAATTTAAAAACGAGAAAAGCTCCAGGTAAAGACTCTATTAAGAACACTGCTTTGAAAAATTTACCTCCAAATAAAATTCAAGATATTGCAAAAGTGATTAACGACTGCTGGAAGAACACTTACTTCCCGGATGCTTGGAAGCAATCAGTTGTCTTAAGCATTCCTAAGCCAGGACAAAATCCTGCAAATCCTGTTAGCTACAGGCCCATCAGCTTGTTACCATCAATTTCCAAAATCCTGGAAAAAACAATTCTCAAGAGATTCATTGAGCACTGTGATGCCAACGATCTCATCCGCGATGAACAATTTGGCTTTCGCTCAAACCATTCCTGCCAACTCCAAACATGGAGGCTCGCAGCGGATATCAATGAGCCCCTTAATCTCTCTATGTACTGTGGAGTCGTTTTTCTCGATGTACATAAAGCCTTCGACCAAGTCTGGCATGATGGTCTTATTTTTAAAATGATTATGGATGGATTTCCTCAAGACATAATCACTCTGATACACTCGTTTCTCTCCAATCGGTTCTTTCAGGCCAGAGTTGGAGATAGTCTATCTCCTATGTATGAAGTAAAAGCTGGTGTCCCACAGGGTTCAGTCCTGGGGCCAGTATTATTCAATTATTTTATGCGAGACTTCCCAACTCCTTCTAAATGTAAGCTCTTTTTTTACGCAGATGACGCTGCTATACTGACCTGTGCTCGTCAACCAGCCGTAGTAGTCTCGCGGCTGCAGAAGGCTCTAAAGGAGTGTGAAAGCTGGTTTAGCAAGTGGAGGCTTAAATTGAATGTAGACAAATGCAAGGCGATGTTTGTCTCCAAGAAGAGAAAGAGATCATTAGATTCTCTAACACTATATGGCAAAAAACTGGACTGGGTTGAAACTTATAAATATCTTGGTGTTGTTATTGACTCTAAACTTACCTGGACTCCCCACGCAACTTATGCGTTGAATAAGGCCAGGAGAGCCAAGTTTAGCTTGATTGCTCTGCTGGGCCGGAATAGTGCTCTAAACATTGATAATAAACTCCTACTCTATAAGGTCATTGTTCGGACTATCTTGACCTATGGTATGCCCGTCTGGGCCACAATATGTAAAACTAGATGGAAAGAACTGCAAACGTTCCAAAACGTTACCCTTAGGACTATTGCGCAAAAAGATCGGAGAATTGTTCGCAATTCCTCCATTTATAATGACTTCAACATGACTCATATTGGCAAATACGTTCAAGGGCTCATGGAATCCATGCTGCCCAATATAGAAAATCATAGCAACGAGCTAGTCTCGGGCATTTTAAAGCATCCTATGCATAGAAAGAGATATCGTGATCCAAGGCATATACTTGATATTAATTTTGAAGACATTGATAATGTCTTATTTCCAGATTACTGGACTTCATAGGTCGTGTTTTATCTAATACTAGTGGTCTGCTTCTAGTCTAGACAGTCGTCAATCAAATTTTCCTCCACCAAGAGGAGGCAATTTTCTTTCATACTTTGGATGACCCTTGTGGGTACATCAGGCTTCTTTTCTAGCTCAGTGTATTTCCCTTGGAATATGATTATGAAGGGTGAGATTATGGAAGCTATGCTTCAAGTTCCACTTGAATACCGATACACTACACTGTTCGATTGTCGATCGATTGCCTCACTTGTAGTTGTATTGTTTCCCTGATGATGTAGTTAATACGAAACGCGTAGGCAATAAAAGCTTCTACCCTTTGCTAATTTTAGAGTCCTTATTTTATAATATTCTTTATATATGTTATGTCAAAATATAATTTTCTTATTATTTTCTAATTAATGCGTATCTTTGTAGTGTAGATTGTCCTTAAGTTTTGTATATTATAGATGGGTATTTGATGTAGAAATTAATTTATACAAGGATATCTAAAATATAGATAAACTGATCTGACTTTAGACATATTTTTCTTTACAATTTCATTTAAAAATTTCTTCATTGATTAAAGTATTTCATTTCTGCCTTTTTCCAATTCTTTTTAACGCATTTTATTCTGAATTAACATTCGTAATGTTTTCGTGAGGATTTTCTGGTAATAATAGCAAAATCCAATCACTCTATTCCACCATTTACAGATCAGGGAATACATTTTAATTAGAGACTGTTGTTTTTGCTTAGTTTTAATTGTCGATCGACCTCAGCTGTCTGATACTTTTATGTTTTGTTTAACAAAACCTCTCCAAATTTCAATTACATTACACACGCACTGTAAATAATTTTTCGAAGGAGCGGTTGCATAATTTTTAAAGGTGATAATAAGCACACGGTTAAAAATAATTCGGAAAAAAGAAGACCAGTGCCATATTGCCCACGCCCGTTAATTTCATTAAAAACGCGTGGCTATTCTAATTAACGATGACATACCCTTTCCCCTCTAAATTTTAACCTTTACTACGGCACACATTAAATTTTGAGAATTAATTATATATAGCAAATTTAAAGTGTATCATCAAAAGCATTCATCCAATTATGTAAAAAAGGTAATTCGTACTTTTAAAAATAAGTCTTACTGAATATTCCTTACAACTTTCATTGAAACTCTAATGGCAATGACTTCTTTATTTCGTATCCCTTTACTATCGAAATACTGCTTTGAGTTAATCGGCGCATGTTCAGGGTAAATTATAGTGAAAACGTAAACCATTGAAATGCCATATAAGAACTCTTACGTACGTGAATTGTTCAAAATAGACAAAAGTCCATCAGTTATTCTGCAAAGGACTGTCTTTTTTATCAACACACTTATTCCAATATTCTGGAACATGTCTCATCCCAGTTTCGTATTAATCTTTGTCTGATGTCGGAGTTTTGGTTTTCACTTCCTCATTCGAACCGAACTTCCTTCCAAAACCTATTTAGCTGCGAGGGATGTGACAGACGCTATGCGTCCAAAAAATATGCGCCTCTATTCTCTATGTAAGTGGCCACACATAGCTGCGGACGCGACGTTCTGGACGCTTTATTTGCGCAAATATTTTCTGGAAGTTCAAAACGTCCGTCGTTGACGGGCATGCGCAGTAAACCAGCAGAAAGCTACGGCCATTGCGAGCGCGATGCGACGAATGTTACAGTATTTTCGCTTCGATTTGTATACAACTCTGTTTGTTTCATTGCTTATTTGAAGATTTACGTGAAGAGAAAATAAACTTAAGTTTACAAGAAAATAATGTTTATTACAATTATAATGAATTAATATAATTAACATTTATAATGTACTGTAGTTATTGTAATTAATTATAAATTTTACGATAGAATTATAATTATGCCAAATGTTTTTTATTCATAATTTTTCGAAACGATATGGACAGAGGCTTTATAATACCAAATATTAATTGTTTTGATTTTTGTTCCTGTCCCTTTCAAAGTATATTTTCCAATCTCATTTGTTTGCTGTCTATGTAAAGACACTTTTTTTTATTCTTTTGTTTATACTTCTTTAATTCTTTTAATGAATTATGCATTTGTATTTATTTAACTATAAAATTATTTTTTTTCAAAAAACATGTATCTATTTGCTTTAGAAACGCCATTATCGCAGAATATTCACATGACTGAAATCACCGAAGCTGCAAGCAATGAGCCTATCACCATTGCTTGTCTACTGCGCATGCCCGTCCACGACGGACGTTTTGACGTCCAGAACGTCGCATCCGTAGCGTTCGCAGCTGCGTGTGGCCACTTACATTGTGAATAGAGGCGCATATTTTTTGGACGCGCAGCGGCCGTCCTGTCCGTTGCGTCCGTCGCGTTTTGTGTGGACGCACCTTAATTTTTTGCTTTCGGTGATTTCAATCAAGTGACTATGCTACGATTATGGCGTTTCTGAGCAAATAAATACAAAAAAATAAAAAATAGTGGCTTTACATAGATAGTAAACTAACTAGTTTCAACGTTTATTCCTGTATTTTTGAAAATATACTTTGAAAAAGACAGGAACAAAAATCAAAATAAATTATTCCTTTATCTTAATATTTGGTATTGTAAAGCCTCAGTCCGTATCGTTCCGAAATTCTATGAATAAAAAAACATTTCGCATAATTATAATTGTAATAAACATTCTTTCTTGTAAATTTAAATTTATCTTTAAATTTAGCCTTCTCTTTACGTAAATCTTCAAATAAGCAATAAAATAAACAGATTTGTATACAAATGGAAGCGACCATAGCATCCGTCGCGTCCGTCGCGTAGCACTCTGTGCAGTGTTGCCAAGTTGTACACTAGCGCCATAATTAGAATGGTGAGCAAAATTCACTAGATTTCATTAGCTTAAAACATGATATCACTATAGAAATCACTTGATCAAAACGTAGTCAAACTAAGCCGGGAAAAAATTGACAAATTAAAAAAAAGTAAATAAATAATGAAGCACTAGAAAATTCATTTAACAATTTTATTTGCAAATTTGATTATTTATTACAATTAAAAAGATCGATCACACTCAACATCAAAAGTTTGCATAACATCAAGTATTTCTTCATCACCATTCTGTAATATAGTTACGTGATCATATATATTCTGATTGAATTTCTTTATCATTTCATCCGAAGGAGTAAAGTTACAGCAGTCAATATTATTTCTTCTTAGGTTATACCTAACCATCATAATTCCTTGCAGCATGTCTACCTGTAATATGTTTCTTAACTTTGACTTCATACAGGAATATACCGAGAAAACTCTCTTCACCGTTGCATTTAAAATCGGCAAACTGAGGAGGCTCAAAGAGGATGCATGTTCTGCACATAAATGCAAGGAATGACATATGCATTTGACAACAATCAGATCGGGTATGACACATTTCAGTAAGCTAGAAACACAATGATTTTTACCAACAATAACACTGGCAGAATCACAGCCAATTGACCTTTATCCCCTGTATTGTGATTGGTTGCCACTAAACGTCACTGATTTTTTTACAAAATGCAAATGGCGGATACTGGACGTGTTAACGGCATTTGTTGACTGTATCGTAAGTGAAAGTTTTAATTGTTGTTGTTCAAAATTTTTATTGCTATGCTTAAATATTGTTGTATTCCCAATTGTCAGAGTGAGGAGAAAGAAATAAACATCATTAGAAAATAATTTTATAGATAATTTGGAAATGACTATAAAATTAAAATTATGAAAGGTTATCAGCAAACATTTAAATCATTATATTTTGCAAATTTCAGGTTAATAATGTATGTTAAACTAATAAAGATAATAATAAAAATCTTTAAAGTAGTAAAAACCTACGGAAAATGTAAAAAAATGAATTTTACTCAAATCACAAATGCTTACAACACGACCAAGGGACGCCAGTTTTTATGTGGTCACATGGGTAGTCAAGGCTACGAAGGTTAAGAAAGTGTGTGAGAACGAGAGTTTATGATAAAGGTCAATTCCCACTAGATTTTCAATGTGCAACCCACCATTGGTTATTTGCTCTTTTAAAGAAGTAAAAATAGCTTCTGCGTTGCCCTCTGTAATCCGTATTAACCGGTAAAAGGTTGTAACAAAATTTGCTGCTGTTTTGAAGAAAAATATCTTACCATAACACACAACTCTTTTGTTGGGCTAATATCTGTACCTTCGTCTATGATCAATGAATAATTTGAACCACCAATATCTTTAACTAATTCTTCTAAAGAAACATGGAGATAATAAATTTTTTTATAATCATTGAACACTTGTGCGATGTAGCCTCAGTTTTGAAAAAGTTAAAGAACTTTTATCAATTTCAGACAGCAGTTTTCCTAGGTGGTCTACAGACTTTGTTGCGGTGTGTTCTGAAACAAAAACACTTAATTTCTATATTTGACTACCTTTTGATCTACTAATTTCTATAGTGATGTTATGTTTTAAGCTAGTGAAACCTAGTGATTTTTGCTCACCATTCTAGTTACGGCGCTAGTGTACAATTTGGCAACACTACCTCCAATTGGAAACCACGTCCAGGAGTCGTTGAAGAAGCTGCTTCCGAAGATTAAAAACCATCCCAAACCTCTGGTTGTAGATATTCTGGATAACCCGCTCACGTTTAGAAGTTTCCTCAGCCATCGCAGGCCTATTCACGTCCTGGATAATAACTTTAACGACATCCAAAAGGCCATTTTACCGGACTTACTGGATCTCCTAGCTCCTCCGTGTCCCTTGTCCCTCGCCAATCAACAATCAACAATCATCCTGATAGGAAAGGATTCCATCTTATCCTCTGGATGACTTAACTAGATTTCATCTGGCTTCTCGCCTAGTTCAGTGTACTTCCCCTGGTTATTTCCTGGACGAGTAAGGTAGTGGAAGCATTGCTTCCGGACCGCTCGTTTCGATATTCCCTGCTCTGTTCGATTGTCGATTGTCGATAAACAAGTCGGTATCACCTTCATCACACATCATCAGGACGATCATCACGACCAGGAAGCAACTTCTAAAAATCGAGAGCCATGATAATTCCTTGGAAACCGATATTTTGGATCACTCTCTAGCCTTTAGAGGTCACTTACGGTTTCGTATACCCCGACATGTCCTGGAAGTCAACTTCGACGATATCAATAAGGGCGTCTTCCCGACTTCTGGATCTCCTAACCCGCAGATGGATCATAACTACGACAATCCACAATCTTATCCTTCGTCCTACTAGGTAAGGGTCCTATCCTCAGGATGACTCAAGAGGACCATCAGGCTTCTCCTCTATCTCAGTGTAAATCCTCTGGTTGAATGAATGAACTGTAATGGTGGTTTAACTGGTGGTTTAACACGAAACCAAAGTGGTTATACGAGAAACCGAAGTGGTTAAACTAGAAACCTGAGCACTGCGACTCTATGAGTATATTGTACTATCCCCATTGACGACTGCTACAGGAAACAGTAGCAGCCGGGACCGACGGCTTAACGTGCCCTCCGAAGCACGGGGGGCGATGGACATTTCCAGGTGGTCACCCAACCTGTGACTAACCGCGCTCAAGGTTGCTTAACTCCACCATTGCACTAAGCAAGGCGAGACAACCGAGCTACGCCTGCCCCCTAAAAATCCTCTGGTTACTCTTTGGGCAAGTGTGCTATGAAAGCCCTGCTCCCGGACCACTCGTGACTTTTTTCACTTCACTGCTCGATTGTCGATTGTCGAATAAACAAGCCAGTTCTCTCAGAAGTTCCTGAGGTTCTCCTTGTCTGCTGAAAGATGAAAACAAAGCTTTTGAAAGACGTTTACAGGTTGTAATGTTTTTTTTTTCATTATTATTGTTTTGTTTTTTGTTTTTTCCCCTTATTTAGTTGTGGATAAAGAGTTTTGTTTTTTCAATCCCTTCATTAGTATTATCCACATAAAATTTTATTTTGTTTTAGATGAGCTTCTAGCGAAGCCAATGTAGATTTAGAACTATGGATGGGACCATTGTTGTCAAGTTGAAAAATCCAGTTCGATCCATCAATCCCTTTGTCCAATGTTTGAAAGATAAGGTTCTAAGACCTTTGATAATCTTCTTCTGTCTTTCACAAATAATCAAAAAAACCAAAAGTCCTCAAACGGTGATGGAGCCTCAACACCCCCCTTGTTGCTGACTAAAAATGTCTTCGGTTCTTTCCGCAGATCGTGCCAGTAACATGCCTAGCCATCTAGGCCATCTAAATTCCATTTCTTTTCATCACTAAAAATGACTCTTTCCCATTCAGATATCCAGGCCAGGAATGTTCCACTCTCTTCTTGAAGTCGATGTGCAGCAGTTAGAGGAGGTTTTTTACGCATTCTTTTGTAGATAACAGTAGGTGACTCTTTGAGGCGATTGTGCACAGTACTCTTAGAACATTCCCCTTGAAAGGCTCGTGCTCTTTCTCTCACTGACAGAGAGGATTCTGTTGCAAATCGAATTATCCTCCGATTAGCCGTGCAATGGTTACTCATGGACGTCCGGAACGGGATTTTGCCTACCACGTCTCGCCTTTTTTCATTATTTTATATACCCTAGAAATGATTTACAAATGGATCCTTTACAGTTGCCCCTTCAAACTTCATTTTCCAAATTTTTGTCATTTGATCTGCAGTAAATTCTTTATTGCCGTCCATTGCTCAGATGTGATAAGAATTGTTACTACAATCAGTTTTATAAGTATATTAAAGGACAGAGAATAACTAAGATGCCTCTTGCAAAGGAAATAGAAGATTTTATTATTGTGATATGAGTGATAGGTTTTCATCCAGAATTTCTGGGCACCAAGTTTGTGAAATAGTTGAAGAAATCATTTGAGAATTTATTTTAATTTTGCTCTAACTATATTTTCCCAGTTTATAAAGCAATAGTAATTTTCACAACATGTGATATGAAGATATTTCAAAACAATTGCATTTTCCAGACTTTTTGAACTTGTAATTAAGGAAGTTCACTAAAAGAATTAGTTTCATTTTTTTCCTCCGATAGATGATAAGCGCTTCTGTTTAGGTGTTTATCTAGCTAATTGGTGTTTTCAGGCGGAAGTTTCGAACAATCCGTAACAAGTTCTTCAAAATCGCTGAATAATTCAAAATCCTGAAAGCTACAAACATTAACAAGAAACATCAATATCAATTTTCTAAACATATATAATGAGAATCGGATGTGAGTAGCTAGATTGACTACTACATAATTAGAATGGATGGTGACTACGCAGGAATCATTATAGAGTGATCCGCGCCCTATACATGAAAAACTCGTGTCTTTTAACAAGAAAATGCTTCAGACCAGCTATTCAAGAGATATTTTAGGGATACGGCTTTCAATTTTTCAAAACTATGCATTCCGATTTGATTCTCTGTGAATACAGAGGGTTGTCAGGGACGTATGTATATGCATTAATTAGCATATTAAATGAGACATGGGCATTCGTTTCACGTAGGCTATCACTTGGAGAATTGTTAGGGCAGGTATTAAAATAATTAGTAGCAAACAGCGAGCAAAAAAAAAACATTGAGCTATGCCACCGAAAATTGACATGTATTAGGAGGACTACTTAACAGCCCTTTCCGACGTCAAATTCAGCTATTACGAAATTATGAAAGCATGCAAGAAGCGAGGCTTCGTATTTTCCAAGAAATGGATATGAAGTGTACTAAATAACATTGACAAAACTAGAAGCGGCGCCATTCCTAAGGGTAAAAAGCAGGCCAATCTGAGACCATCTACAGTCGGGCCAAATACGATAATTCTTGGCCAAAAGTATTTTATTGTTTCTTCTTAAATGAATGATTAGTTAAACACTATTAAATATGAATACAAGTTGTTTTTTTTAAATTATATGTTTTATTTTAAACAAATTACACAAATTCCATTGCATCCCGATCCTATAAAAGTAAAACATACAAGTAATTAGATTTCCGTTAATGGTAATATTCCCATTTAATTATTTAACTTTTATAAATTGGGTATGCAGATTCCTCTAGACAAGGTCTACACTACTATGAAGTTTGGGGGGAAATGCCCCAATAGGGTCAGGGTTCCATTTTATTATAAATCCAAATGGGGAAAATATGTTGTGCAGTTTTTTTTTAAATTTTAAATTAAGTATCATATCATACAGCTACTGAACTCATAGTTCCAGGTGGTATTTATAGAATTTTTTAAAATTTATTTTTTAGGTTTCTGCCAAGAGTTTGTACATTTGGCCCCACTGTGCGTCGGATGTTCGGGTTTCGAATCCGAAGGTAACTCACCAACACAACGGGTCATTGCACAGAAGACAGGGACATCTGTGTACACGGTAACCACAATCAAGCGAGACAAGAGCCAGATTCATAAGTTGTTGCCGCGCCATGTTCAAGAGCGACGAACCAACTGCCGTAAACTGCATGAACGATACCTGGCGGATGAAAAGTGGAAATGCGTGGTCACACTAGATGAGGCGTATGTTTATTTAAGCGACTGCAACAAGAGCCGAGTCATTTTTTCCCGCCCAAGGGGTTCTAAAGACTTCAGAAAATGGTACCGTGAATGCAAGGGAACATCTACAACGTGGCGGGGTACAGCTCCAACGGCAAGTTAACTTTACATAGATTTGAATCAAAGACCAAATTCAACGCCCATATACTATCAGACTAACGTTTTAACCCCCTACATACCCGTGATATTCACACTCTGTACGTTACAGAAGTAAACATGGTATGGCTGCATCAAGACAAGGTGTCGAGTTATACCGTCGTGTCAACTCGCCTGTTCCTGGAACATATCCAAGAAGAAACCGAAACATTTCTGTTAAAACTAATTATTTCTACATAAATAATTATTATCTGTCACTTGAAAAAGGAAAACAATAACATTTGGCCAGTTTTCTCCACCCTTATTAATTTTATCATTTCTACCTCAAATAACGTAGTTAATCCCATGTCTCCTCAAAAAGGTGACGTGGAATCATTTACAAAATTTACTTAACAAAATCAGGTCTCTTTCAACACAGATAAAAAGCCATATTGAGTCTCTTTTGAAAAAGGATTTAACTATTCGTGAGGCTGCTGAAAAATGCTCACTCAGCAAGCCATCTTGTACAATAGGTTTCTCAATTATGTGTCCCTAGTCGAATTAAGTCAAAAGGCGGCCGGTCTCAACGTTTGTCTTCAAAGTAAAAACAGTTTTGCATTAGAGCAATGACACAACATGGACCGGAAACACCTACAAAGGTGAACAGTGCACTCAAAAAAGAACCTGGAGTTGATGTTTGTGACAAGAGTGTACGTACAACACTTAAAGAAGCTGAATTGAAATCATCTGTATAGAAATACAAGCCCAAACTTGCACCTCGCCATGTCAAGAATCGACTTGAGTTCGCACAGGCACATAAACACTGGACTATAGCAGATTGGAACAAAGTGATTTGGTCAGACGAGACCAAAATCAACAGATTCGGGTCTGATGGACGTAATTGGTACGTGATGGTACTCGAACACTAAAAACAGTAAAACATAGAGGGAGCGTTCTTTAGTGGGGATGTATAACTTCAAAAGATGTAGGTGAAATGTTTAAAATCAATGGTATAATGGATCAACATTTGTATAAGGCAATTTTAGAAGATGAACTCATGATGACCATCAAAACTCACAAGATACCAATCAAAAGGATTATATTCCTACACGATAATGACCCAAAACATTTGGGTCTCAGTGAAGCAGTGGCTACAACAGCACTAGTTTTTCTGTTCTGGAATGGCAGAACTAAACCCAATAGAACATCTGTGGGCCCATCCCAAGCGCTGTCAATCACCATGAAACTCCAGCGAATGGGTTGCTTGAACTTTGGGACAAAATTGAACGAGAATGGGAAAACATCCTGTAGAAATGTGGAAAAACCTAATTGAAAGTATGCCAAGACGAATAGCAGCTGTTATTCAGGGATACTGGACAAGGCACAAGGGGATATCAGAAGATAACGCCATTTATTTTTTAATGGAGGAAATATAGCCGCTGTCTAAAACTTAACATAGCCAAAAAGAAGGCTGAGTACATGCACAGATATTGTATAACAGGAATTGTTCCTGTGCACGGGTACTTTGTGCTACCAGTCGTTTTACAAATGGCCGCCGCTATCACATAGTCTATGGTGGAAGAACGGCAATTTGTTATAAGGCCTCTTTTAGTAAAAGGTATTAATTTGGCGAAAAGAAATTAGGTAGTAGTAATTACCCTCTGAAATTCATGGGGAAATGATAGGTGATTACGTTGCCGACTGTATGGACTATTCCAATGTGTACAAATGGTATAAAATGTTTCGGAAAGGAAGACTTAGCTCTGCCGATAAACAGCGTTGTGGGCGGCCTGCGTCAGCGGCAACACTAGCCATTATGAGGATATTAACAACACAATCAGAGAAAACCGTTGCATTTCCTTGAAAGAATTGAGTGAAACCGTTTCACATATCCTATCGATCTTCTTGAGATATGGTGCATAAGAAGCTTGGATGCCGCAAAGTCTGTTCGCGTTGAATTCCAAAAAATCTGACACCCGAACAGACCGGCAACAGAATAGCGTGAACTCTGCAACATTTGTAGCGATATACAACAAGAAGGAAAACACACCTCAAGAGGAGATGAAAGGAGATGAAATGAGTCCTCGGTCTTGCACTTCACACGAGAGCCTAATATTGCAAGCATGGTGTAGAAACATCCACATTCTCCGGTTCGCAAACAAATTCAAAGTTTTTTTCTTCAGCTGGGAAGAAGTTGCTTACAGTTTTTTTAGGTATGGAATGCATCCTATTGGCAGAGTTTCTGCCTCGTGGGTCAACCGTCAATGCCGCTACCTATTGTGAAACTATGATTAAATTGCTGTGTGCTATTCAGGATAAGCGACCAGTAAGAGGAAACGACGTTCGACTTCTTCATGACAACGTGCGCCCACATATGTCTGACGTCGTCAAAGCAAAACGGACTCAGCGCCCTCGGTCTTTGGTCCTATGAAGAGATTTCTGGGCGGTTAGTGGTTTGAAACTATATTCATAGCCGACCGAGTTTTTTGAGAGGGGTATTCTGAAACTGGTGCAGCGTTCGGATAAATGGCTAAATCGTCAAGGTGCCTATCTGGAAAAGTATATAAAAACATGTATTTTCAGCTGCATTTAGATGTTTACTTGCATGTTTTGTAATTTTCTTTGAAAAAAATAAATGGCGTTGCTGTCTGATATCTCCTCGTATTAAACATTTTTATTTATGATCGTGGACAAAACTGTCCACATGGTTTTCTTTTCAAATGGCAGATATCAACTATTTTTGTAAAAAAAATTCTTCAGCAGAAATCTTCCATAAAAACTAAATTACATGAATTCTAATAAAAATATTTTTTCTGTAGAATTCATTGAGCACAGACCGTTTAAACTGAAAAAACGCAAGTATGTGGGAAGTTTTGCCCATCTCTGTATCTATGAGTAACCATCAATGGATTTAGCCAGAATTCTTTGTGGTTTCCATGGTAATGGAATGTCCAATTTTCTCAGAAAACTAATCAAAATAATAACTGTAAATATTTGATATTTTCTTTCGAGACAGCGCCCAGCAGCTGTTTTTGGCTCTGTAGTGGGCAAATATTATTCGTTTGCAAAAATATTATTAACTTAATACGACCTTATACAGAGGCGACCAAATTATAAGACGTCAAACTAGTTGCAGCAATGCAGATATGTTTTTATGTTGCCTATGGCTATAAGCCCAGATATTTTAACAACTGTTGATTGGGAAATTTTATTAAATAAATTTTCCCTTTAAATCTGAGCTTTTCTCATTATGACTCTCACACATCAGCTAGCTCTATTGCTTTTTTTCTCATTCATTATTTTATTTGTACTTCTCTAAAAAATATGATGAATTTAAATATTTCAATAAAGATACCTGAAGTTTCCCAGTTTATAATAAATAAGAGGGAAAGTCAGTAAATAATTTACAAATGGAAATTAAACAAATACGAACACTGATTTGAAAACTACTTTTATTTCTCCGCATAATCTCCCTGTACATTGAAGCAATTGTCACATCGTTTCACAAGCCCCTCAAAACCAGTGACATAAAATTCTTTGGACTGCTGTCTGAATCAGGCGGTGATTTCCCTTTGTACAGCTTCATCGTCGGCCGAAAGATGATGTTTAAAAGGATAGAACAAATGGAAATCGTGAGGATCTTACTGTATGATAAGCATAATCCCTGTAATCCCAAAAGACTGTGAACATCCTCTTACTGCCAACAAGACAACTGAGATACTGAGAAAGTTCAAGTGGAAAATCCTCGAGCATCCTCAGTATAGCCCTGATCTTGCTTCAAGCGACTTCCATTTGTTCGGCCCTCTTAAACATCATCTTTCGGATGAACACTTTCCCAACGAAGAAGCTATTCGGTTCTGTTAATAGATGCGACGATGAAGCTGTAAAAAAGGAAGTCACCGCCTGGTCAGGAAGTAGCGCAAAGAATTTTATCTGACTGGTTTTGAAGGCTTTTGAAACGATGGGACAAGTGGCTCAATGTATAGGGAGAAATAAAAGTAGTTACAAAAATAACGTCAATCTGTCTGTAGATAAACTGAGCACCAAAAGTCACGGGAAGAGTTGTCCCGTTTGATGATGTGCCTTGAATGACTTCCAAATGTTGCGGCCAGATGAGGGGTATGGCGCTAGTGTAAAGTGAACAAGGCAAATTCGTCGCGAGTTAACCAACTTTGAACGTGGGATGATAATCGGTGCAAGACGATTAAGATCAACTGTATCTAGGGAGGATTTTCAATATCGCAGAGCAAATGTTTCGGCACGCGTAAAGCGCCGCAAGGATCACCACAAGTGTTTGACGAACGGACGACACGTCACCTCAGGTTAGATTAGGTTAGGTGAAATACGGGCGATCGACGGGATACTGTGAGACAGATTTGAAAGTGGGGCGTCAGGAACCTACTTCTACCAGGACTGTACGGAGACATATGCACCGCATAGGCTTTAGCAGGCGATGACCGACACAGAGTTCAACGGCTAGAATGGGCCCGCGAACGTGGTCAGTAGACGATGGAACAGTGGCGGCGTGTAGCATAGACAGATGAAACCCGGTTTTAGTTGTATCGAGCTGCTGGACGTGCGAGATTGTGCCGTATGGATCCTGCGTGTCAACAAGTAGTGTCAGACAAGAGTGTAGCTTAATTATGGGCTGATTTCAGTTATGCGTGGGTCTATATCTATTCATAACGATTCCAACACCTCGTAGAGGCCATGTATCGACGTGTTACTGCAGTTTTGAGGGCTCCATGATTTTGGCAAAAACTCTGGAAGGCTTAGAGCAATTTATATTATTTATTTATTTATTCTTTATTTAAAAGTTTCCGTCCTAAATTGGACATCAGTCCTAAAGAGGCCAGATATTTACATATTTTCGGCTAAAATTGATTATACAATATAAAATTGAAAGTAAAAGTACAGCAAGATCTCATTCATCAATTTCCACCAAACTTGGAACATATATGAATTACAATACGGAAAAATACTGTAGGGATTTTAAATACCCGGCATATTTTTGGGTGATACCCTTGCAATGTAAAAATAAACCATAATTGCACAAATGAAATTTTTAAAACAGAGGCAAAGATGTACATGTCGGAGACACTGTCTCTTAGAGACGCTGATAAAGGAGACAGTGTCTCCGAAAGATAAGCTTATATCTGTGGCTTTGTATTAAAAATTCTATTTGTTGTCTCTGTTTTTATTTAGCTTGTTAGAAACATCATGTTTATTAAATGTATGATGAACATAGGATAAATGTGATGTACAAGGGGTAAATTTGAAGTATGGTGAATCTGATATTGGCGCCAACAAGTGAACTACAGTGTCAAGTCACATTATTATGACCACCAGCTAATATCCCGAATAACCGCCTTTAGCGGCACGTACAGCAGCCAGACGGCGTGGGAGTGAGTCAATAAGATTCTGGTAGGTTTCTACTGGTAACTGTTGCCATGCAGACTGTAAAGCATCCGATAGCTGCTGAAGGGTACGCGGTGGTTGTTCCATTGCACGCACATGACGATCGAGGTGATCCCAAAGGTTTTCGATTGGGTAGAGGTCTGGAGAATTAGGGGGCCAGAATAGTACTAGGAACTCTTGGTCGTGTTCCTCAAACCACCCCCGAACAATTGCAGACATGTCGCTTTGTCTTGCTGGAACGTGCCATCCCCCTCTGGGAAGACAGTCGCCATGTATGGGTGTACTTGATCTGCAAATATGGATAAATAACCGAATCGGTTGAGAGTGCCTTTCACAGTTATCAGTGGGCCCAGAACACTCCCCACACCATGACGCTGCCGCCACCAGCCAGGATTCGTCCAACAATGGTTGCAGGATGCCTGTTCTCGGAGATTTCTCGCCTCATCCGCCAACGGCCGTCACTTCTGTGGAGCAGAAGTCGTGACTCATCGGAGAAGGCAACCTTTTTCCAGTCAGAAGTGGTCCGGTTTCTGAACTGTTTGGCAAACTGAAGCCGTTTTTGGTGATGAACCTTCGTCAGCATGGGTGCGGTGACCTTCTGTCTACTGCGGAGCCCATACGTACCAGGGTTCTCTGTATTGTGGTTATAGAGACATGTCTGGTAGCACCCTCGTTGGTTTGAGCGGTAAGTTGGTCCACTGTAGCTCTTCGGTTGGCCTTCCCACACCTTCGCAGCTGACGTTCACCTATCATCAATGCCACGCGGTACTCCACAATTCCCATGCCGTTTATTCTGAACGGTCCCATTTTTCCAGTCATGGTACACTTTAACTGCAGTAGCACGAGAACAGTTCACAAACTGCGCGGTTTCTGAAATATTGCCACCCTTGACCCTAAAGTCGATTATCATCCCCTTTTCCAGATCTGATAAATCACGTTTCTTACCCATTGCAGCAATGAGTGATGTTTTTAACATAGTGGAAACCTACTTTATATAGTCACTTAACCAATTCCCAGCACGTGACATAGTTCCTTGGCTGGGCAACCCCGAAGACAAACGTAGGGGTGGTCATAATAATGTGACTCGACCCCGTATTAATAAGTGGCAGTAGTACGAGGGGCGTTCAAATTTGAACTGGACTTTATTTTTTATAAAATCAGGAAACTACAAAAAATACGCACATACCACAGTTATTTCTCTAAATACTCTCCTTGCTTCTCTATACATTTTTTCCAGCGTTCTGGGAGCATCTGGATACCGGTTCTGTAAAAATCTTCAGGCTGATGTCGAAACCATGTCAGGATAGGCTTTTTCAGTTCCTCATTGGAGCCGAACCTCTGCCCTCCCGAGAACTTTCAATGGTCCAAAAAGGTGATAACCGCAAGGGGAGAGATCCGGGCTGTATGGAGGATGTGGTAAGATGCCCCTTTTGAATTCCGTCAGTGTGTTCATCGTCAGTTTGGCTGTGTGATCTGACATTATCTTGCAGAAAACAAACACCACTGGTAAGGAGTCCTTGTCGCTTCAGGGACGTCCTCAAAAAGTCACAGTAATAGGTTGCATTTATGGTTCGACGTTCTTCCAGAAAATCGACATGAATGATACCCTTAATGTCCAAGAATTCAGTCGCCATCACTTTTGTTGCCGACGGTGTCATCTTGAATTTCCTGGGTCGTGGTTAATCTGTGTGTCACCACTCCATGCTCGCACGCTTGCTTTCAGGAGTATGGTGATCAATCCATGTCTCGTCGGTGGTCACAACACGCCTTAGGAAGCTGTCACCTTCCCTGTCATATCGCTGCAACAACATGGGTGGTTTGTGAACTTCGGAGAGTTGCTTAGGGACCCATCTGGCACAGATCTTGTTGAACTTTTAGCTTATCGTGGATGTTTCAGCTGGCAATTCTCGGAAATGAATCCGCCCTTTGTCCCTTATCAGCTCATTTGCTCGTGGATGATGCCTTCATTGACAGCATTTGCTGACCTTGCCTTAGGAGGTTCATTGCCAGTGGATTTTCGCCCTTCTTCAAATTTTTGGCATCAAGTAAGGACGGATGATCGAGACAAACATGACTCGGTGAACTGTCTTTGAAGTCTCTGATGAATTTCAGATGCTTTCACACCTTCGTTGTGGAGAAACTTGATGATTATCCGTTGTTCCACTTTGGTAGACACATCGCTATCTGCCATTTTGTTTAAACAAACAATCGGTTATCATGGCAACCTGATGAGTGGTGCTGCATTTGCATGAGAGGCGGTAGTTGCCATCTCAACAATGAAAGTTTAGATTTCTACAATAATGAAATTTACAAAAAATAAAGCCCAGATCTAATTTCAACGCCCATCGTACGTCTAACAAGGGAACCCCAAATAGCCTTTTTTTGCGCGCAAGCACACCGTAGAAGCGATAGTGTTGCGCGCCAGTGAAGCGCCCCGGAAGTGCGCAGAGTTCAAAAAACATGGCGGAAAGAGGGGAAGCAAACTTGTTAGCGGCGATCGACAAAGAATTGCAGTTAGAGCACTGTTATAAAGCATAAAACCTTAATTTTGCTGATCAATTATTCGTCTCGAAATAATTTATAAGAGAGGTAGGCATCCATGAATACTATTTTTATTTAAAATTATAAAGCATCGTGATACATACCCCCTCACTAACGCAGCGTATTACTCGACGTTGCACATAAAGCCAGCCCCGTGTTTGATTACCGAATTATTTAATAAAATGAAATAATAAATTAAGGAAATGGTTATTAATTACTCTAGACATTTTTTACTGGAAGGCAATTAGCTAATAGAGCTGATAAGTATGATGTCACTTCCTGGCCAGTTGCCTAGCGATTCCAAACATTAGGTTTAACAATGTGGTGTAAGGCCATAGAAAAGCATAGAGAAGTTAAACCTAAGTTTGGAATCGCTAGGCAACCGGCCAGGAAGTGACGTCACCACTTACCAGCTCTATTGTAATAATCTATTTTAAAAACTAAGTTTGTTTAGAAATTTGAGAAGCCATTCAATTGCCATCTGCTGTTGTCTATTTCATCTGAATTGGATTCGTGCTTATTGCTGTGAGTAGTGGAAGAAAGAAGTTCCGTTAAGCGCACTAATACACCGCTTTAACAATGGAGTCCTTGTGTGAATATGTGTGCTCAAATTTTTTCGTTTTCGTGGTTTATTTTGAAAGAAACAAAAATCCGCACTCTCTTATTTTGCAAACATCTATTGTAGCTTCAATTGAGTAACATATTTCAATTTAGTGGAAATCTGTGACATACATGTTCGAGGGATTCCCTTATAAGTGCAGACTGCATAAAACGATGAAAACGAAAAATTCGAGGGGGTGCTGAGAAGTTTCTGGCTTTGCCTTGAAATAGTTGAAATAGAAAAACGAGTTTAGGGGCATATGTAAACTTAGTGTCTTAGTATGTAATTGTACATATATCAGATATCTCCAATTTTTACATTTTTTTATTCCAGTGAGAAGCTGAGATGGCAGAGGCACAAGCAAGTTTTATGTCTCTGGAGGTGCGGGCCGTCATAAAGTTTTTGTTCCTCCAGGAAAAGTCAGCAGAGGACATTCACGCAGAGTTGTCACAAACACTGGGGGAGAAATGTCCTTCCTTCAGCACTGTCAAAATCTGGGTATCTCGTTTCAAGACTGGGAATTTCACCGTTGAAAATGAGGCCCGCAGTGGATACCCCCATCCGCAACTGACCTAGCAACATGGGAAGCTAACCATGAGCTGATTCTTGACTGGCAAATATCCGCCAAAAAGATAGCTCAGATACTGGACATCTTCCGGAGCGTGTTAGGTTTATCATCAGCACGATTCTCGACATGCCCAAGCTTTCAGGGAAGTGGATGCCAAAATGTTTGAACACTGATCAGAAGAAGGAACGACTTGAGGCATCCAAAGCTGTTGTGGCCCATTTTGAAGCTGTACAGGACTTCAACGATAGTGAGGATAGTGACTGAATATGAAACGTGGCTCCACATTTTTGATCTAGAAACCAAGGAACACAGCGCCACAGCAGGTTTCCACGGCCGAAGAAGTTTCGCACACATGGCATCTGTTTTCTGGAATAGAGACGGTATTTTGTTAGTTGACTACCTACCCCAGGGCTCTACTCTAACCGGACAGTATCAGGTCGTTACATATCAAATGTCGGATTGCAGAGGTCATCTTTAATGGCGGTCTGAAAAGGACACCTTCACACGTGCTATTCGAAATAACCCCCATTGCAATCCAAGCATTGTTGCCAACGATTTGGCAGCTTCTCGAGCCCTCTACGATAGAATCCATGGTCACGGAACCCTATAAACTCCCGGAATGCGTTTTCGACATCTGCTTGGGTTAGGAATGTTTTCCTCCGGAGAAAATTGTCCAGGCTCTGGAAAAGATGGTAGTCGATAGAGGAGAGGTCCGGAGAGTACGGGGGGTGTGGAAGTACCTCGTAGCCCAGAGCCTGTAGCGCGTGCAAATTAAACGCTATTAAATATCATCGCAGACATGCAAATTTCAGGCAACTGGTCGCTGATAGGTTTATCTCTGGGAATATATCACTTTGTTATGGGTACTTGCTACTAAACGTAGAAACCGTGTTGAAGCGCGGAACCCACCTCGAAATCCGACATTTGATATGCAACGACCTGATATTATGCTAACTTTCTGGATCAGCCGAGGGAGGTAATCAAGACGAAACGCCGTAGGAAAAGAATCCTCCTATTTCAGGACAGTGCACCTGCGCACACGTCTAACATTGTGGCTGCCAAATTGCACATACTGGGTTTCCAATTGTTTATCATCTCCCATACTCATTTGACCTAGCCTATCTGACAATTATCTGTTCCAAAATTTAAAGAAACATTTGAAGACTCGTCGTTTTGAGGACATTTCTGACATCAATCAGGCGGAGAGCTGATTTCAGACATAATCGAACAAATATTTTTTTGAACATTGACTTCAAAAACTGCAATAACGCTGCCACAAGCGTATCAGTTTCAGGGAAGAGTATATTGAATAAATGTGTGATTTCATGCCTCTGGTTCTATTCTTTCTGGGCAAGGCCAAGAACTTCTCAGCATCCCCTCGTATGTCCTAATACGATAAAAATTCCAATATTCGAAAAATAATACCATTATTAAAAATCATATTTTATTAAAACTGTTATTCAAAAACTTTTGAAGTTTTTATTGTTTTAAATAATTCCAAAAAAACCCTTTGATTGGAAAGGATGAAATCGAAATTTTTAATATGTGAAATGTATGCAATTATGAAAAAGTGAATTCAGTTGACTGTACGTACATCTAGAGATCCACCTCTGAAGCATGCTAGAATGAGGCTATTTCAAAGGGAATTGAACTTTTCTCTCATATAACTATATTCAGTCCATAGAAAATCGTCACTTCTTTATAAAATCCTATCAATAGCATGAAAAAAATTTGTTTTTTCCCAGATTCTCCTTCAGGTACGGATGATAGATCATCGCTAAGTGGACCCCCCTCATTGATGATATGGATGATGATGAAGTATTATCGAAATACTTCGGCATGATTTACCTACATTCCGAAGACCCATTTCTAATTTGCTTCAAAATAGCCGATCACATCAATGTCATTAATGGTTCTCTGTAATTGTCTCCTGGGATGACGTTGATGTGCACACTATGTTGATGTGATCTGTTTATTACTCTTGAAATTGTGCAATGTGTGACATTGAATTGAGGAAATCTAGTGCAATATTCGCGTGCAGCAGCACGAAAAGTTTCCTTTGCATTTACCATAAATTATAAACATTTCCAGCATTTCTGCATTACTCTAGGCAGGCATATTTGACCATTTGTATCCTTCTAATGTATGTGTGCATTAACATATTTGATTAAGCATTATTGTTTCACTCTTAAATCTTACTAAAACATAACAACGGAACTGTCCACTTGGGAGAAGGGTAAGAGAAAAATCACATGTAGTAAAATGTTCGATAAACTGTCTTATAAAGTTTTATTTTCTAATTTTCTTGTGAAATAAAGAAATAAGTGATGTAAAAATGGTGATTTAGGAGTAAACATGGTGAGCTCTACAATATTCTACAAGTTACATTGCCACTCTTTTTGTACCTTACACGGTTAAAAAGATACGTTATGAATTGACCCTTTAAAAGAGGTCAAAGGTCAAGTTTGACGTGACCATCAGAATGACATCTTCACATTCCTATAGCATTATATTAAAAGATTGTTGACAATTTTAATAGATTTGTAGATATTTGGATGGATCACTTTAAAGTAAACACCCTGTGGATATTGTAGAAATTATGAATAGATCATCTGTGTAGCCTCTCTGCCTTGTAACATTATGAATATTTGCATAATATCGGATTTGCAAATACATTTGATAAATGAAATTAGAAGCGAAAATTTCTACGATCTGTGGCTTCGAACAGGTATTACGAATAACCGTGCCGTCTTTCTCACCTTACTTGACGATTATGTTTGTTCATGGAATAGATGAACCACAAAAACAGATTAAAGATTATTGATCTATCAAATGTGTCTGCAGATTTCTTTTTAAAATACGAAATTTAAACATAAAAACGAAATAATTGGGTAATACGGTAAATAAAATTCAATTCTACGTAAATTCATAAAACATAATAAAGTACGCTACATAATTTTGTGGAGTACTCCTGTAAACTTTAAAAATGGATATTTACTCTTAATAATATACAGGGTGAGTTTTTTAAAAGTGGCCCGGTGTACAACGTGTAAAAATGAGCATTAAAAGAGATAACAATGATCAAAGATCAGTGCAAATAAAATAGAGTAGGTGCTGGAAGTGTCCTCCATTGACCTCGAGGCACGTGTGAAGGCGTGCCAACATGTTTCTGAGGGCACGAGCAAGGGTTTACGCTGGAATAGCCTGAATGGCTCCCTGGACGTTTTGTTGAAGTTCGGCGACTGTGCGCGGATTGTTCTAGTAGACCACACCTTTCAGTGCACCCAAGAGGAAGAAATAGCAAATCGATAGGTCTGGCGACCATGATGGCCAGGGCTGTTCTGTTCCTCGACTGATCACATGTTCGGGTAGGAACGCTTCCTGGATACGGGCATGTGTTGCGTGTGCAGAATTGGCTGTCACCATCTTGCTGAAAGTAAGCATTGGCACGCTCGTCATCAGTAAGTTGTGCGGCAAAAATATTGAAGATGTTGTGCACATAACGGTCACTATTCACAGTTTCATTCAAGAACACAGAGATGATGCGGCAGGCGGAGACTCCATGGGCACATGCGGATTGACGGAAGACCAGTGGCGCATATTCTGTGAGTTGACGTAACCGGACAGATGGAACCACGCTTCATCTGAAATGAACACATAACCATCCTCCATCACCTCCGGAGCAATGGTGCTCAGGAACCATTTACAAAACTGAACCCTGGCTGGTTTGTCCACATCATGCAACTGATGCACAGTGGTCATTTTGAAGGCGTGTAAGTCTAAATCCTGTTTCATGATCTATCTTCATTGTACTTGACTGAGACAAATCCAGTTGCTGAGACAGCCGCCGTGATGACGTATTGGGACTGCGTCGCATGTGTTAATCCTTTTGCGCACTTTCTTTGCATTCAGTACTGATCCCGTTGCATGCCATTTCGCAATTAAGTTTTGCATTGCACTCTTAGCAGGAGGTTGTGCAGGCACAGCACTAACTTGAAACTTAATTTTAAACCCATGACCTGTTGCACACTGTTTCCTTGACCCATGCCGTGCATAGTACTCTACCACAAAAATGCGTTGTTGCAGAGATAACACCATTTTCGCGACTTCTCACAAACGACTACCATGCACACCAATGTCATTCTCTCAGCTGCGCAATATAACATGAATGGCAAGTGATTTGAAAACTTACTGCACAGTATTTCGTGCCGGGCCACTTTTAATAACTTTCCCTGTAGTGTTGTTGTATGTTATCTACTTATTCAGATCCCTCTAGAGCCCGTTCTACTGATCGGATTTTGATGAAACTTGGAATATACGATAAATAGACTACGGGAAAGTGATTTTTGTAATAAAAATTAATAACAATTTTTACCACGAGATGGAGCGCTTATCATGCAAGAAAGAGCACTAAGCCAATTAAAAAGGCTTTAAAACGCTTAAAAATTTTAAAGCTTTAAAATTTTAAAATGCCATTAATCAGCTGCAAAGATATTTTTCACCATGCTTCTCCAGAAAAAAGATTGAGCTTTACTCCTCCGCAGCAAATCATTTCTATCTACCTTATAAGAACGAGAATGTTTAGAGATTGCTATCTTCGCGTATTGTCCGACAAGTGAAGAAACTGCTTCATGCCCACTTTGGAGATGATCGGGTAATTTCGAGAAGTGTTCCGATTTCCTGGCGTCTTCGTTCCCCGATTTTGAATCCCTGGGGATATTTGAAAGATTGTGTCTATGGAGGAAGCATACAGATTCTTCTTGAAATGAAGCGAGCATAACATGCTATATTCAGCAATTCCTTAAGAAACCTTTCGCGCTACTGTTGAATAACAATGTAACGTGATCTGAACATGTGATTGAGACAAATGAAATTTACAGTCGGGTGCAAAAAGGTGAATAGCACATCCCAAGCGTAGACCTGCTATCCTATTTTCATTCAGAAGGGACAGATCCAGTCTAATCTGCCTTGACTCTCAGTAAAAGTCACCTGATTTTGCAACTGATCAACATCCGGTAAGCTCAGTTCCTACGGAGCAGGTAAAAACCTTATTGCACCCAACTGTACATTGCACAAATGCTGTGAATAAATAATTTTTTCATTTCCAATTTGTGTTTCTTTTTCTTTATACACAATTATTTCGCCTAGTGGTCGAAATTTGAATTAACCATGATCTATATAACGCATATTCCAAGTTTCAACAAAATCCGATCAGCAGAACGTGCTTTAGAGGGGGTCTTAATACTGTGACTTACTGAAACTGTATTATATACCATTATGTCAATTACTGAAACGATAATAAATATGGCGATAAAATTCAGCGAAAAAAAGTGAAATATAGTTTATGAAGGGTATAGAATAATTTGATTGAATATCCATTAGGTTTGATTACTAGCAGAGAAAAGTAAAATGTTTGTATGTTTTTTATTAGAGAAAAACATTATTTGAATGAAATTTCCTCGAAAATTTCTGGTTTTTCCAAATAAAATGGCAGTAAACGTATTTTTTCAAGTAATAAGGATCAATCCGAGTAATAGGGGGAGGCCGTGGCCTGGTGGGCTTTCACTGAACACAACTTCTGCGAAGTTAAGCTACATCAGGCACGGCTCGTCACTGGATGGGTGACCATCCGTGATAGCCAATCTTTACCCTCCCGGCTGCTGTGACCATCATACAGCAGTCGTGAATCCAGGTCCATCCAGGGACCCAACTCGTCGGCCTCTGGCCATACAGGCCCTGGATGGACGTATTGGATCCAATTAATTAATAATAATAAAAAAAAATAGATTGCATATATGTAATTCATTGAGTGCAGAAAATGATTAAAATGATTTTCTATGAGCACTTAACTTAACTAGATTACTTTCTAGAAACAGAATTATTGATGGTCAACTGCATTACAGGTAATTGGCATTATTTACCCTAAAGCATTTTATGGAAACTTACTAGTTTAAAATTCTGTTTACACTATTTGCAGAACCTCATTCAAATCATCTATTATGCTCTTTGGCTCTCCGTAACCGGCAATTGACAGCAATGTCCGGAAAATAATTGAATCAAGTTAAACAAATTAAGAAGTTTGTATTTAAAAGTAGAATTCTTATGGTCGAAAGTACTATTTTAGTAGGCCATAAGTTATCATACTTTAAGTAAACCAGTTACCTAATTCAATCTATTACGTATTAATAAACTACTACTGTCTTTTAAGTGATGAAGTTTCTTGTCGAGAATATTGATTAATCTAAGTCGATGTGGGCGTCCATAGATGCCCGCAGAACGTTTAAATGATACTCGATTTCACGCAGTTATACAGCACTCTAACGTCTGGTTGTCACAGAAGCAACTGAACGTAGATGTTTGCAAACGAACTTTAATCCTATTACAAACTGCAGTATTGATTGCATTGTCCTTTACATGCCCCTAAAGGTCGGCCTCTCTATGACTAGTTTAATCCTTAACTTTTCAACCAAGACTCTAAAAGTAATTTGTCGCTACTCCTCAGGAGGATTTTGAAAAAAAAAACAACATCTAAAACTATTTTCCTTAATTGGTAAAAATAGTTGAAACATGCGTTGTCGTAAGTTCAGAGAAAATGAATTAAAGCTGTTATGTCTCGCTTAATTTTATCTAACACTTTGTCTGAAAATAAATGCAAATAAAACTGTTAACTTGGGAAATATATGATCCTCTTCTAGAAGAAAAAAAATATTGTTCTTTGGAAGATTCGTTACAAGTAGAGGTCTAAAATTGTAAGTTTTGGAACGTTGTTTAATTTTAACGGTAATTTAATACAATTTCCATATGCTGATTTTGAAAATGAATTTATTTTTCACAAAAAAATCAAATAAATAAGATTTTTAATCTATATCTATATCTTCTATCTATCTATATATATAAAGAAGGATGTTTGTTTGTTTGTGGGTTTGTTTGTGGGTTTTGTTTGTTTTTTACACAAATCTACAGTTTTATTCCGATCTTGATAAAATTTCGCATACATGACCTTCAAAGCATGAGGAAGGTCACTGTCTACCTCAGATTTCGAAAAAATAATAATTATTGATAAAAAATCGATATTCATGGTTATGGCAGGGCGTATTAATGAGAAATATTTCATGACCAACAATGCAAGACAAAGTCTTTGCAACAATAAGTATCAACAATGGTATCAACACGCAATTCACAAACACTCTGCACGGACCAACAATATATATCTCGTGACCAACAGTGCAAATAAAAGTTTGTGCAACAATAAGTATCAACAATGGTGTCAACACGCAATGCACCAACATTATGCAAGGATCAACAATATATGTATGAAGACCAACAATGCAAGGCAAAGTTGGTGCAATATAGAATTCAATGCATAGAATTCCTGTTATTCAGGCTTTTCTTAGAAAAGAGAATTCTTAATACTTAACAATTTCTTGAAAATCTTTAAAAATGATCAGTAACTGGAGACAATGAGTTAGCGGACTATTGAGAAAGAGTGAAAGACGATAGAGGAAGCACTGCTTTAGCTCCGTGCTGTATTGAGCAAATGGTAAGCAAGTAAATAGAAGAATCGGCGACCGCTAGACTCCACAAAGTGATGAATGGCCAATTTTTGCTTCAAGACATCGAAAGAAGAAAGGAAATTGCAACAACATCAAGTGTACATCTAAAGTAAGATTACGTGAGTAAAAAATTATTTAGACTAGAAGGCATCCTTGGAGAGGTCCATCCATTGTGAGCCTTTAAAAACTTTTTTTCGGTAAATCAAGTCCCGGTATATCACCTAGAATGGACTTTTTCAGTGAAGAGGTAAATTCCTGTCTTTCGGATTTTTCTTAGAATGTACATTCCCTTCGCTCTATATTGTAGTGATTGAGTTATTATTTAACCAATTTGTCGCTTTTTGAGGTTGTTCTGTTTACCTACAAGCATAATTATCCCGGGCAACGCCGGGCCCTCTGCTAGTACAAATATAAGTTTTATTCCGATCTTGATGAAATTTTGCTCACTTGACCTTAAAAGCATGAGGAAGGTCACTGTCTACCTTAGATCTCGAAAAAAATATTTATCGATAATAAATCGATATTCATGATGATGGCAGTGTATATTACTAAGAAATATCTCATGACCAAAAATGCAAGGCAAATTTGTGCAACAATCGTATACACGCAATTCAACGACACTACGCACGGACCAGCAATATATATCTGATGACCAACAATGCAAATAAAGTCCCGGTGTATCCTTTTTTTTGGAGTTTTTGTAGAATGGAAAGTGTGCATACTGTTTTGCGAAAAACGGTTTTAAAATTTGAACTTTGTAAGTTTATTTTTAGTAAAAATCACTTCACTTAAAGATTTTCTTGGCAATAAACTCATAGCACATCTGTTTAACCATTATCGTTAAATATAAAGATGAATTTGCTTTCAACAGTCTGCACTATATAAATTCAACGGATGTTCCATCTAAATTCTTACGATTCTACCGCTATAATTACACAATCTGGCCATTCATCACCGGATAGCTCTATAAAAGACGTTGACGGGTTACAATACACTCATAGCAGCTACTGCAGTCAATATGAACAGACGACTCGAACTTAGTACGGAGGAACGAGGGATGATCATTGGAGCTCACACGAGGGATGACCATTGCCATTCGATCCGTGAGATTTCCAACAAATTTCAGATACCCAGCTCGACAGTGAGTGATGTTATTTCGCAGTGGAAGCGAGAGGGGTTTATAACATGCCAACCCAGACCCAGTAATCTGACGAAATTGGCACATCGCCACCGTCGATACTTGAAAAGTGTGGTGATGTCAAACCGGAAGGTTTTGTTAAAAACGTTGGCACAGGACTTTCTATTGGCGTCTCTAGTGATGCAAGCACTTGGTTTTCATAGACGAGCAGCAGTTCACAAGCCAAATACCACAGCCTACAATGCCACCCGTCGGTTACAGTGGTACAAGGAACGCCGCCATTGTACTCCAGAACAACGGAAAACCATCTTATGGAGTGATGAATCCCGCTACCAGTTGTGGTGGTCTGATAGACGTGTGTGAGTTTGGTGAATGCAGCTTTGTCAGCATAAGTATTGCCGGAAATAGGTTTGTCCACCCAGGTCTGGGTTGTTTTTTTTTCATCACAGCGACCTCTTCAGACAAAACCCTGTTAGAGGAAGGGGAGGAGAAGAACGTCAACATTTTTAACATTTTTAAAAAAGAATAAAGGAACATTTCTTATACAAATGTGAAAACATTTGTGGAAAAGAGAATGACCTCAAAGTCAGCAGAGAGCACAGTCCATTTAAAAAAAATGTATTTTTTTACTTTATGTATATGATTAATTTTTATATTATTAATTTTTTTGTTCATGTATATAAATTTTTTGCATTTATTTCTGGTTTGATATATTTTCGTTTAAGCGTTCGATACATTTAATTGTAATTATTTCACTTACCATAACCAACATTCAGATGTTTACCTTTAACATATGTCACCTTTTTATATTTAAATAGGGGATGTTTATAAATGCATTTATTTTTTATATACATTTATATATACATGCTTAGTTTTACATTTATATACGTACTAGAAGAGGTACCCGGCGTTGCCCGGGATAATTACACTTGCACAAACTTTTCCTTTCATTGTTAGTCATGAGATATTGATTGTTGGTTCATGCAGAACGTTTGTGAATTGCGTGTTGATACCATTGTTGATACCTATTGTTGTACAAACTTTGCCTTGCATTGTTGGTCATGAGATATTTCTCATTAATATGCCTTGCCATAACCATGAATATTGATTTTTTATCGATATTTATTATTTTTCCGAAATCTGAGGTAGACAGTGACCTTCCTCATGCTTTGAAGGTCATGTATGCGAAATTTCATCAAGATCGGAATAAAACTGTAAATTTGTATAAAAAAACGTACAGACAGACCCACCCACAAACATCCTTCTTTATATGTATAGATAGAAGATGAATGGTTATCTAAAGTGACTTTACAAACTTTGGTTTATTCCTAGGTGGTTTTTTTCAATCTGGGCTTTTTCTGGGTTTTTTGACGTAAAATACGTCTTACGTTTCGAGACCGGGATGCCACGCTTAAATCGTGAATGTCACGAAAAGTGTTGATCAAGAAAATTTTAATAACGTGAAAACTATTAATGATAGAAGAATGAATCATATTGCATTCGACAGAGTATAGAACAAATCATGTTTTAGACCCTTATTGACTTCATGCAGACGTCATTGGCTGATGCAATCGCAGTGCAAAGTTGAGGCAGAAAATTTGCTCTATGCCGGATATTAATTTAGTGTAGCTCCAGTTTCCTTTGTGCTAGCACGAGGTTTCAGGTGTCATTTGTTTTATCTTTTTGCGCTTTATAAAGCAGCTTAAAAATTCAACATCACTATTTAATAGTGTCTAAGATATCGGCCTTCGAAGTGTGGAAATTTTGCAAAAATTACAGAATTTCCAAATTTATGCCTACTAAACATGAGAAAAATTATAGAAACCCTCACATGGAAACAGATCGAGAGATGGGGAATCCATGATGCCCCGGATGTCCAATGTTGAGCGTCAATGGGCTCAGCAGGAACGTCTCAAATTGAGGCGCTGCGCCGCCAAGGTGAACTATAGGCCGATACGAATGCGACAATAACTTCCACCGCTCAGTTCGACGCAAATATCATATCTGATGACATAAACATTTCAACATAGGGTAATAGAATTCAACCCATAGAGGGCCATAATGTGATATATGTACGGGGCAATGTACCGTATGCGACAATTTGGGACACTGAATTCATATTTCGTTTTATATTCATAAATAATTAATTTGGATATTCGTGTAATGTTTGTGATATATTTTTGTGATATATCGACATTTCCACTGTAATGTTTGTGATATATCAACATTTCCAATGTAATGTTTGTGATATATCAACATTTCCAATGTAATGTTTGTGATATATAGACATTATAATATTCGTGTAATGTTTGTGATATATTTTGGTTTGAGAAGGACTTGAAGCACCCACCAAACTGTAGCGTGGTATGTTTGCTCCATCAGTTTCATTAGTCCAATGTGAATGATTTCATGCTGTGTACGGAGGGTTTATTCAGATAAAATGAGACGACTTGGCAGTTCTATTACGATGGTGTAATACCATGGCGCCACCATCGGTTGTGTTCAATGTGAGAACCACGTTGTTGGACTATCGCCCGGCACCGTAATTTCCACTGAAGTAAACTGAGTTTGAGGTACTCCATGGGATGTTCGTTCCACACCTGCTGACACACTTTCCAAAGCCCATCAACGGTTCTTGGTCGGCGAGTTCCGAGCCGTCGTTTCAGGAGACCAAAACCATAGAAATCCATCGGTGATGCGTCAGGAGATTTTACAGGCACATGAGAGAAGGGAATAACTCCTATGCCCGTCTCCTGTTCCATCTTCCTGTAGTAAGCCACAGATGCCTTGGCAGTGTGGATCCAAACTTTTGATTGGTCACCAGGGTACAGACGTGGGATATCCTGCCGATATATGTGGTCCATTACATTACTCTGGTAGTAAGTTGCACTAATTTTACAGTTTCCAGGAACTCGACGAATCGTGAGCAGTCCACGTGAGCAATATCCGGCAACCACCATGAAGCCCTTTGAAAACTTTTCCTTGCACCTTCGGACAAAATCGTACCTAGCCTTGCCCCCTCTTTCGCGATAGTAAATTGCCCTGGGTTTGTTGGTGTCATCGAGGAAAACCCAAGCTTCCTCCAAGGAGACAACCACTTCCATCGGTCACCTGCAATATGGTTTTCATACAGTTTTCTGGCGTTGGTGAATCGTTCCTGCACGTGCCTGGCCGACAGTCTGTGACCGCGCGCTTTATGACGTCGCTCCAGCCCAAGATTGTCATGAATTATTCTGGAGACTGTTGCCTGTGAAATACCTTTCCTTTGGGCTAGACTTCTCTGTGTGTGGGGATTTTCTTTCAGCACTTCAGACCGGATTTCTCGCACCACCTGAGCTGGGCTGTTGACTGGGGCTTGTTTCTGGTCTGCTTCTCTGCTCGTTCACGTTCATTAGATGGTCGCAATTTGTTCTTTTTGATTATTCGACCCACAGTAGCTTTGGATATCACAATACCATTTCGTTTGCTTAATTCCACAATGCACGAAAGACTGAAGTTAGCGTCGGAAGGCCAAACATATACCCTTCCCAAAAAACTGTGATTTTTGAAGCCATGTTTCAGCACGAAATGTCCCAAATAACAGCAACAAGTGTATACAAAGCTAATCCCCATGAATAGTGGACGAGTCATGCAAATCACATTCCGTCAAGGTCATACGCGGCGTTTAAAGTCGTCTCATTTTATCTGAATCAACCCTCCGTAGTCATTGTAGAACAAACTTAAAACTATTCGACACGGTGCAGATGTTTGCATAAGAGACGGGGTGTATTATCTTCTGCGTCAACCATTTGACGAGCCACATTTGTAGACTAGTCGCGAACATTTCAACCGTTTGGCCACAACAGACACACAAAGCTCAGAAGAGAGGTGCAGTGATGACAAAGAAGATGAAAATTCAAAAAACATTTGGACTGAATCTATAATTCAACAAGAATGATTTTACCGCCAAAGCGGATAAAGGGAGCACATTTTCATGTTATATCATCGTACATGGATATAATGACTTAATCAACATTTTAAAACAATTAAGGGAAAATAAATAAATATGAAAACTAAATTGTAAATTACCATTTAAGTAAGGTAATGTAAATAGAGAGAATTTAAACGAATAAATTTGAAGAACTGAAAGGTAAATGGAGAGGGAGTTATTCCTCACACATTTAAAAAAAAAATAGAAGTTCTTTAATTTGTAAGAATTCCCACATAATATTAAACAAAGTGAGTATCAATTGCTGAAGTTTGTGTGTAAGCCTCTATTATTTTTTCATATTAAATTACTAAAGTGTTTCTACGTTATCGTCTACTATTGAAGCAAGCGATTAACTACTATTAATTAGCAATATGTATAACAGTAGTGAGTTTTAGATGACATTAAGCCTAACAGCATTTTGCTCTTGATATGGATAACAATAAATCCAACAGCTCGTAAAGAGTGGGTTGATATATTACACGCCATATCTTAGCATTGAAAGTTCTAACAATATTATATTGTACCATTAGGGCACATGCAACAAAACCAATCCCTACTATAATTATTTTATCGTTATATTCACTCATGACACGTTGTACGAGGTGTTTGATATATTACATGCCATATCTTAGCATTGAAATTCCAATGGTACCATTAAAACACGTACTACTAAACATTTCACACCAACATTATTTACGCGTTATATTCATTCATGAGACATCATTGCACGTACACGTGCCATTAGACCAATATTTGCTATCTCTAGTTACTCTTATATATTCGTTCATGATATGTTGTGACGATTTGTTTGATATATTACATGCCATATCTGGTTATAGGAAATTTTTAAGGGGGTATCATAATGGTACCATTAAAACACGTGCCATTATAGTACGTACTTGTTCGTGCACGTCCGGCTATCTCACGTTCGTACTTGTTCGTGCTCTGTCCCGTATTAATGGATTGGTGAAAACAGACTTTGAAAAAGTTAATTCGTTTTCAAGTTATTGTAATAAATACTAAGCTCCCTAGGAATAAAAAAAATTCTCTTGATTTAGAGACCGAACTGCCCTTTCAATAATCGTCAAACACGTGCATCCTGCACGCGCACCATCTCATTAACATTTAGAGCACGCGCAGAGCCGAACCCATGTATGTTCTCAACACGCATTTTCCCTCCCGAATGCGAGTATACTTCGTGTCTTCCAGCAATTCAATTAGGTTCTTTCAGCAGAGGGGAGGTGGAGAGCGCGCGCATGCTCCAACATTGCTTCCGACAAGCAGAACAACTTCGGCAAGCTGATCTGCCATAAGTCACCTGCGTTTTTCAGCTACAGCAGAGGCGAGTACATATTCGAAATTCCCGTTTCCTGCTACGTGGATGAAGAAATACTGCTTTATAATATTTTTTCATCCGTGGTTATAGGCTGCTCGTTAAGGCTGATTTACATGCACGCATAATCGCATAATGTGTGTTGCCCGATGAAACGCTGCATTCTTACTATGGAGGCTTACATACATCCATGCGTTCCTTCTGATCATAGCCTACAACGATTTAATCGTTGATTGGTGGTTTGTTTGGTATTAACGTCCTTTTCAACTGCTATGGTCATTTCAGGACGGCGTTATAGGGGCCGCAAATTTTGCCTCGCAAGGGTTCTTTAACGTGCAGCCAGCAAACGATTACACGGGACCAACGGCTTTACTTCCCTTCGGAAGGAAGTGCGTGATTTCAGGATTTTCCCCCTGAAAAAAATCCTCGTCGTCCTTGGCCGGGTTCGAACCCGCGTCCACCGGCATCAGAGGCGATCACGAAACCACTGAGCCACCGAAGCCGATGGTTAATCGTTGAAAGGTTACCTAGATAATAATTAAAAGGCTACCTACATAATAATAATAATAATCTGTTTCTTATAAAATAACCATTATTTCGTAAATACTGAAAATTAAAATGAACAAGATAATTAAATCAATGTAACAACATGGTTATTTCAAAACAATAAATTCCTTATATACGGTACAAAAAAATTACATAAAACTTACAAAGTACACCAAACATATTGTGTAATTTTTATTGTATGTTAGGAATTTTGGTTTATAATTTATTTTATTAATGTCCGAAGCCGCTTTCGCTGTAGTTTAGCTTGCTTTTCTGCTGTGGATGATTTGTTCGTTCGCCTGGGACTTTAACAGTTTCTCCCAACCTCGGAAACAACGACTTCTTTATTTATCTTCAGTACATCAGCTATTTTCAATCGTTTAAGGTCATTTAAGCTGTACACGATGCTACACGACCCAACGTTTATACGCGGCTGGCTGGGAGAAGCAGCAGATATGCTGGGATGGCTCCAAAAGGAAACGCTTCTGCCTGTCGGAGGCAACCACAGCGCATGCGCAAGCCACGCCCCCAAGAAAACTGAAAATGGCTAATACATGCACTCTTTCTATTGAAGCGCAATGAATTGTGGGATTCTCTACAGACAGACGGACGGACGGACGGACAGTGGACAAACCGATCACATAAGCACATTTCTATATATAGAAAATGTGCTAAAAATATGAGGAGAGACCGACAGAATTAGATAACATATGTTTAACCGATGTTGTTGTATAGTATACACCGGTAATGGATAGAAGACTTATCAGCAGATAAGAAGATGTTGATGATACAGATGGCCATGAAGCCACTGAACAACAAAAGACCGATAATGAAAACTATGGAGCATATGACATTTTGAGTTCAAACAACAATAGATATACAGGGTGATTCAGAAAGGAGGTCAAGAATGAAACATCATGTACAGTTTGTAGCGGGGAACAAAATTTTTCCTATAACCATGTGTCCGGAAATGCATCCTTACAGAGATAATGCAACTTGTACGAGGTAGAAATGACATTACAGTAGGTGTTCAAAATGCCGACCCTGAGGTGTTTAGTCTGCGGACGAGATTAGCGTTTGAAACGCCCGGCGATGTGGGTGATCACGGTCTGGAAAACGCTGTTGGTAAATCCTTTCCGCTTCAGTAGCATTACCTTGTGCCTCGCCGTAGACGAGATGCATGTCCGCCAACTTCGCATTAGTCAAGCGATCCATTGTACGACAATAGAGTTACATGTTTCGTTTCCTCTCTTTTACAGGAGAGAACACGAACAACTTACTTGTTTAGATCCTAATTTAAATGGACCCTACTATTGCCGTCCGGGTAACGCACATCCATTCCTACCTGGTACAAGTTGCATTATCTCTGTAAGGATGCAGTTCCGGACCCATGTTTATAGGAAAAATATTGTTCACCGCTACAAACTGTACATGGTATTTCATTCTTGACCTACCTGTCTGAATCACCTTGTAGATCCAGAAATGTGGGCACAGAGTGATTAGATACCGTCAATATAGCATCGATGACGCAATCAATTCCAAGCGTGAAACGATTACATTGTTCTATCCATTTCGCAATGAAGTTGTAGATGTATTAGATGTACACAAGTTCATCGAACTATACGATGCGAACGCGGTGATCATTTCAACCAAAAGGAAAGAATACGAAGTTAACATAGATATTGTTGCATTAATGGCAGAACATAGATAACTGTGCAAGAAAGACGATGACATTGCAAACAACTTGCAAAGACAACAAAACTTGAAAGAGATGTGTATATGCGAGATATCGTTGGCGAGGCGGGTGATGAGAACAACGATGACTTCGAATACGAGACTAGTACTGTTATCGCAGTTGTAAGAAATGCAGCAATGTGATGTCTAAACAAGAGTACTGTGAACTATTTTGACTAACTAATCCAGAACAGTGAGAGTTGATCTTATAATTTATACACAGACTATGCATACGCGATATCGAATGTATACACGTGTACTTGGCCGGTCCTGCTGGCAGTGAAAAAACATTTACGACGAAACTATTCATGCAAACATAAAAACAATTCGGACAACGGCATAATACACGTCGTAGTGCTTATATAGCTTGTGCGTCCACTGGTAAGGCTGTAGTGAACTTGAAGAGGATCACTCCGCAGAGCAAAAGGGTTAGTGGATTGACTCCTGATATTCATCGCCAATTCCTTTCTATGAAGTGTTTAATAATTGATGAGATAAGTACGATCAGTTCAGACGAGTGATCCCAATATCATCGCCAATTCCTTTCACTTGCCACGAGTGATGCGCCAGAGTTATGAAACTTTCTCAACTATATGACCAAGACCGGCAATGGTGAAAGATTGCTTCCTCATGAGAAAGCAATTGATTGAGAGCAGATTTAAAAATAAACAATAGTGCATGGAATATTGCTCGATATAGTTACATTGTTTCATCGCAACAACAGCACTGATGTTCACAACAAGATTGCTATCATGAGTAATATAGTTGTCTTTGCCAATGATAAAATTACTAGTTATGACCGCATAAGTGAATTAGCTCCAGCATGAACAAAACTACACAAGAAGAGTACTGTCGTATTGGGAGGCTTGGCATATGCTATATGTTTGGCTATCGACTCACCGTACGTGTTCACCGTGAACATGGATGTGGACGATAGACTTGTAAACGGTGCGAACGGTGTACTTAGACACATAGAATATACAGAGAACACCAACGATGATGTTGATGATGATGAACTACAACAAGAATTGGGTCCTGTGTAATATGTAAAAGATGTCAGTGTAGTAGAATTTGGTTACGAGTTCGAAAAGAAAGAAACGAGTGAAAAACATCAGCAGAAAGAATGAATCAGTCGTTTATGATTATAGTTGCCAAATAAGGAAATGGACAAGATGACACTAATCAAATGTAAGTCCCATGTGATTTTAAAGTTCAAAGACAATATAAATGATGCCTTGAAATGGACACCATCGCTAACCATACAGAGAACATCAATGTAGGTAGCACGATCAAATGTAAACGTGTACCGTTCCCATTGGTGCCAGTACTTAGCAAATTGGCAAGCACTACATGGGGTTGCACTGCAGAAACACTAAGAACAGCTTCTCTTGCCTTAAGTTATTCAACGGTTGAGCATTGTTCACCTGTGTGGCAGAATAGCACCCATATAAATCTCATTGATACCCAACTAAATATCGCAATGAGAACAATTAGTGGTACCCTAGGATCAACCCCACTACCATGGCTTCCTGTTGCCACAAATATTCCTCCTTCTGATATGAGAAGAACAGAAGCAACTCTAAAGACTTATAAAAAGATTTTATCCAATTTCAATATACCTATTTACAGTGACATAGCCCATCACACAAATAATCGCTTAAAATCAAGACAACCCTTCTGGAAAATAGCCCTGACCCTAAATAATAGCAACTTTAACAATTCTGTCAGTTGGAGCGACCAGTGGAACAATGCTAATATCACGAACAAATCCCTTGTTCAAGACCCCACTAAAAAGTTACCTGGATTTAGTTTCCCAAGAAAATATTGGACCCAGATAACTCGTTTTCGAACAGGACATCAAAATCTAATGCATAAGTGGAACATTTGTCAAAGTCTTCTGTGCATATATGGTCAGCCGCACACAATGCTCCATCTAGCATCTGGAGGATTGGAATCAATTCATGAGGCTGATGACATCACTATAAACTGGCTGGACTCTCTTAATATAAATATTTAATTGTGTCAATATTTTATATAGGTTTTAAATGTACGCATAATCAATTTATCGTATTTTTATTTCCTGTACTGTCAATATCTTTATGCCATACGATAAATAAAAAATAAAAATTGGTGCCAGTCGCTGCGATCACGGCGCATAAATTCCAAGGTGCTACATTTGATCGTATCGACTATGATTATGACAAATTACAACAAAATCAACTGGTTTAAGTTGGGTTGAGTAAAGTGACCAGTATAGATGGATTGTATATAACTAACTCAAAATACGACTTTAATTTCTATCACGTTGCAGGAAGTCAAGCACCATCGATCAAAGAGATCAGAGACGGGTACGACAGATTGAAATCGTACATGCTGCTAACAATCACCAAACTGATTACTTGGCAATAAGTGAGACTTGGATGAATCCAGGTGAACCTATACATATAGCTGGATTCGAATTGAGGACACAAATGAATCAGTCAGGTTGCATTAGATCCGATGCACTCACCAAACATGGTGTTATAAGTTATAGAAGAGCGTGCGGTGTTGCGATCTTCAGAAATATTAACTCTTTAACCGAATGCAAACTTCTACTGATAGACTGGTCAAACTATAGACGACCGATTGATGCTGATCAGTGATATTTATATGGTTAAACTATAGTGAGATTTATACGAGGCAGTGTTTATATTCATCTTAATGTGTCGATATCTGATATGGCAATGTTGTTGTTAAGTGAGATGATGAAATATTCACCAACAACTAGACCATTCAGTGACAACATGGAGGTGGATACTGACGTGCCAATTATGATAGTTGGCGACTTCAATGTAGATGCTACATTAAATTTACACGGTCTTAGCTTTATGAAGAAACATTTCAATTTAGATTACATACCGTTCGAATCACCTACTACATTGGTTGACAGTGCAATAGATTTGATATTGACTCTAGTCTGTTGCCATTTGTATCATACTTCTCTTATCATTGACCAGTGATTTGTAAGTTTAGAATGCCTTATAATTATAGTTTGGTTAAAAATAATGAGTCTGGTTAAAAATTTATGATATATTGCAAGTATATTCATTGTTTGAACATTTTATTCAAAAATTTACTTCCTTAAATTATGTTGTACAAAATTCTTTCGTATTCGCCATGTAGCCACAAGACATATTCTACGACTTTACTAGCGGCCGTGTCCCAACACAGCCCCGTACAATTTTTTTCATCTAGGATTTTCTGGGCTTTTATTTTCTCAGCAGATATCGCTGGGAAAGAAAAAAACCTAGATCTGGGTGGAAAAACCCAGGTCTGGCATCGCTGGGTGAATGCCCGGCGAACGATATTTACAAGACTGTGACGTAGCCATAGTGAAATTCGGAAAAAATGGCATCGTGGTCTGGTCTTGCTTTTCGTGGTATGGTCGTTTTAGTTCGCGGAACCATGAATGGCGAAGCGTACCAAACAGTTCTGGGCAATTCTGCACTACCGATATTGTGGGAACACATTGGTAATGGCCCATACCTGTTTCCTCACGACAATGCTCTCTGCCATACAGCACATAATATCTGAGGGAATGTATATGGTGAAACTTGACTGCCAGTCGAACGTCCAGACCTCAACCCCATTTAACGCCTTTGGGACAAATTGGAGGCCGGTTGAGAGCCAAGCCATGCTGTCCGAAAAACACCATTGAACTGTTTGCCAATTTGAAGGATGAATTGAGCAAGATTCCCGCCGACGCGTATCGCAAATTACTGGAAAGTTTTCCTTGAAGGGTTGGGGATGTCATTGCGTCGATAGGCGGCCCTGCACGATATTGATATCGTACAGGGTCCGGTTTAGCTTACTAATATGGGATGTCCGGTGAGGAATGAGAGATAATGTATGATCGTTGAGAGTTATTTTCATACAAGTCTCTATTATCTACAAGGTGATCCAAAAGTCAGGAAAAACTTTCAAAAATCAATAATTCGAACACGAATGCAGACAAAAAGATTTTGTTTGCACAGAAACGATTGAAATGAAGTAGGATTTTTTTTCCCTGGAAAAAAAAATAATGCTAGAATTGTTCGGTTTTTGACCAACAGATGGCGTTGTCAGGCTACAGACATCAGTTTATGCACATATTCTGAGGGCTGTGTTGCTGAATGACGGACGGCACATTGAACATTTGTAAGCCGATAGATACTCCGGCATCTTAACGTCTGAAAATGTGCATAAACTAATGTCTGTAACCTGATAAAGCCACCTGTTGTTCAAAATTCGAACGAATCTAGCTTTAATTTTTTCCTGTAAATAAATCCGACTTCATTTCAATCGTTTCTATGTAAAAAAAATCTCTTTATCTGTGTTAGTATGCGAATTATTGGGTTTTAATGTTTTTCCTGACTTTTGGATCACCCTGTATATTTAAATATAATAGACTAGCTGATAACCCGGCGTCGCCCGGGACTTTATTTATCCTCTTACTGGATAACCTGATGTGCATCTTCACCACCGGAGAATATCACTGAATGCTTTAGACCCATCTTTCCTTGGAATTTCGTAGAAGCTCTTATACCCTCCTGGTCTAGACGAAGCTCCTGTTGTTCGGATATTGCTGACGCCCGAATAGGTTTTTGTCTTGTAGCTGCAGAGTTTCTCTGAACAATACTCGTAATCTTCTTCTCTATCATCTCTTTTCTAAACATATAAAACGCATTGTAAATATGTATGTATATTTGTCCGGTTTTAAAAGGCAACTTGGAAGTAAGTTATAAAGTTGAAATTTAACACACGGCTGTGTAATGATACCACAATAATGGAAAAAATCCAAAACTGGAGCTGTCTCTCAAAAAACATAGAAATTAATAATATACAGGGTGTTTTTGAATTGAGTACAGATTTTTTGTGAGATGATAGAAGAGGTCCTTAGAAGTATTTTTTGTCATATGAACATGGGGTCCCCGCAGCTCCGTTTACTTACAATACTGCATTGAACAATCAAATGACACCGGGACGCAGTGTGCATTGGTAGGCCTAGATTATTTCATTTTTAACAATTAACACAAGCAATCTACTGTAATAACTTTTAAAGTAATTGTTTGCAAAGAAATTTCAAGGTGCACGTGCTTGTTTGTTGAAAAGTCTTAGGACAAACTTCGTCAAGGAGATTCCATGGTATCCAACCAACGCCTCCTATAAAGAAAGCCTCCGCACTGAAACGTCATACATTGTTACATCATCATACTTCGTCGTTTGTTAATCGCATTTCTACCAATAATAAGCTCTAAATTTGGTCGACTTTTGATGATCTAACAATGTATGACGTTTCAGTGCCGAGGCTTTCTTTATAGGAGGCGTTGATCCAACCCCTTTGTAAAATACGATTAGTCCATATGTAAATGAACTAATCGCATTCTGGGAAAGCAGTAGGTAAAGATTTGTTTTAAAAAGTTCACTTGATTACCTAAATGAGACATATCCTGGTCGTTGGATTGGTGGTGGCGGACCAGTTGCTTGGCCACCGAAATCGCCAGATCTCACACCGATGGATTTTTTTTAAGGGGAAGCATAAAATCAATGGTGTACTCCGAACCCGTAGATACCGAAGAAGAATTGGCGGCTCGTGTTGTCGCGGCAGCAGGTGACATCAGCGACCGTGCTAATCAACTGTTTCCACGCGTACATCAATCCATCATAAGGCGAATTGTGCTATGAAGCAAATGGCGGTCATTTCGAACAATTACTGTAAAAGTCATATAGTAGATTGCTTGTGTTAATTGTTAAAAATAAAATAATCTAGGCTTACCAACGCACACTGCGTCCCGGTGTCATTTGATTGTTCAATGCAGTAATGCAAGTAAAAGGAGCTGCGGAGACCCCATGTTCATATGACAAAAAATACTTCTAAGGACCTCTTCTATCATCTCCCAAAAAATCTGTACTCAATTCAAAAACACCCTGTATATATATGAAATAGACTTGATTTATGTTTGTTTGCTTGCATATGTGAACAATTAGCCCGTCGTGTTTGCTTCAGTAATCGGCTTGTCGTGTTTGTATGTTGCGTCGACAAAGGTTGATGAAATTGATACATGTAGCCGAAGAAAAATATAGGTCCCGGGCAACGCCTCCTATAAAGAAAGCTTGCGTACTGAAACGTCATACATTGTTACATCATCATACTTCGTCCTTTGTTAACCGCATTTCTATCAATAATAAGCTCTAAATTTGGTCGACTTATGATGATGAAAGAACCAGGCCAACGAGATAACAAGGCCTGGAAGCGAAAAAGTCACCTGACCAACTGGGTGCTAGCAACAAATCAACCTTCATTGTTTCCAACAAAAGGAAAAACACTGATTGTTAATATCCAAGATGGAGACAATGGAGGTTGGATGTGTTGCTAGCACCCAGTTGGTGGATGACTTTTTCGCTTCCAGGCCTTGTTATCTCGTTGGCCTTGATGTAACCACAAATGACGTTTCAGTGCCGAGGCTTTCTTTATAGGAGGCGTTGTGAAAAGTCATCTGACCATCTTAGTCCATGCAAAAATGTAACCTTCCAATTGTTTCCAACAAACGAAAAAAATACTGATTGGTAAAATCCAAGATGGAAACAACGAAGGTTACATTGTTGCTTCGAGTAAGAAAATCACGTGACTTTTCAGTGCCAGGGCTACGATGCTTGCCTTAATGGTTCACGTTTTAAGGGGGATAGTTATAAAAAAGTGATAAATAAATACACAAATAAATAAATAAATAAATAAATAAATAAATAAATAAATAAACATCAGTATTATTTCTTTTTTTTATTAAAATCTTTGTGGAGATGTAAGAAATTATACTTAAACAAATAAGGGAATACAAGTTCTTGAGCGTGCAGCTGCTCAAATTTTTGCTGAAAAGGTGAAGGTACTTACCCTAATGAGCTAATAACTGGAGAAAATGTATTTTTCAGATGGCATTTGTAATGTAATAATTTCCTTTAGAGAAGTTATAGATAATATTTATATAAATACATGTATATCAGGAAATTTTAAAGATCTCAAATGATTGTGTGAGAGGGCAACCCTAGCTGCTAAAACTGATACTGTCAATAAAAACAACCACATTCAGAACAAGATTCCACGGTCTGTGTCTGAATACAACTCCATTGAAACGGTTACGTGTTGATGAGACAGTAAACAAGAGTTCCTCAACTCTCTCAATCCATCTCTGAAGTATTGTAACACACACGGGACTAATTCAGTACTCATAGTCTTTCTTTGATATTCTAAAATGTTAAGGATGGATTATCGAATTTTCCTGGGTAAACCCAACCGGATACAAAATTCCAGTGCGAGAATTTTAAAGAATTCTTTTCGTTTTTCCACAGTGAATATATACTTTACTAGCAATATTACCCGGCTTCGCCCGGATGGAAAAGACGTGTTGAGTAATTTTTTAACGATTGTTTGTCATGTTAAAAATTGAACTATGATTAACAAAGTTTGAACGAAATGCAAGAAAATGAGAAACAGTCTAGAAAGCCTTCTCCAAACCTTTCATAATCATTTTAAACCAAAAATGATGATTTATGAACAATGTACTGGGAACAAAAGAAAATTAAATTATATGTAATGGGAAAAAAAAACATCCCCACCAAAGTGAAGCCAATTGAAGCCACGGCCCAATCCGCATGGGCAAGAGTGAGCCATGGAGTAGTTAGCTGTGTGGCTTCTTTGTTTTTGACGATTTTGGACCAGAAGAATAACTAATTCAAAACTATTCCTCAAAGTTTCCGCGTACTACCGTACAAATAGATACGAAAAAGGATCAGGAATCACTTTCCACAACCATAAATCGAAAATACGTACTGAAAAATGATCGAAACGAAATTGAAATTGAAACCATGATCGAAAAATTGTTTATAAAATATTATAAAATTCTTCAAATACAAATTTAACGACAGGATAGGAGTGTGAAAAAATTATTCAGGTATGCTCATGTTTACCCATGTGTTTTGCTCACTTTCGGCCATGATGATTCTTGGAGGCGGACCTTCCCACTTCAAGTATGCTAGCAGGTTTCCGGTTCTATCTTTAATATACGCCATTGGTTTGTATGATGAAATGTTGCATTATTGATGTTGAAATTTAAGCTATGGTCTCTTTAATCATTATATAGTAATTTTGCTTCTATAAACGAAATTAGTTAATAAAATAATATTAATATGTCAAATTAAAGTTACAATAGTGTATAATTAAATTTTAGCACGGTCTTTTAATCCCCTGGTCTGTGCACACGCGCAAATTCTATTGTTGTAGTCAACAATTGGATTGCTGTATTTATGGAAGAAGCGATTTTAGTCCCCTCTATTGCTTGAATTTGGCTACTTGTCAAACTTAACAATGTAATTTAACGCTCGTACAACGTAATAAAACTGTCAGCTGATGTTTTGTTGCTGAACACCTATAGTTCCGCTACGTAAGTTGAACGATGTTTTTGACATGCGCAGTAAGTTTTCTCATCAATATGCTTTGTCTGGATTCTATCCATGATGCTCTTGTTCTACTATAGTAATGGTGGAGATATCGTTGAAACGTGGAAAGCCTATTAGAAGTCATAATATAAAACAAATTGCTTTCGAGTCGACTATTCTGCGTCATTTTTTAATTTATTAATTTATTAATTTCATTTATCTATTTAAAAGAAAAAACGAAAATAGAAACTAAATATAAATACAAAAACAACGTTTCGAAAAAAAAACCGAATGTTTCATGGAATAGCTAAGCGATTTACTTCCCGTTAACGTCTATTGGCTGGCATTAGAAATGACGTCATCCAGTCGTTCAACCTAACCTAACCTAACCTAACCTAACCTAACCTAACCTAACCTAA
>JAHWFO010069308.1:1786156-1818370 GCA_023313115.1 Rhysida immarginata | reverse complement strand
TTTCATCAAGATCGGAATAAAACTGTAGATTTGTATAAAAAACGTACACACAGACCCACAGACCCACCCACAGACCCACCCACAGACCCACAGACGCACAGACCCACAAACATCCTTCTTTATATATATAGATAGATGAAGCTCGATGACCATGAATATCTATAGACCGTGGTTAATAATAACTAATAAAGAATGCCATCAAACAATGATGATAAAAACAATGTATATTAACTTGGCAATATAGCGATGACGTTATCAGATTATAATATAGATATTAAGTTTTACAAATTTAAATAGTACATTCTTTTTATTTGCGTTGCTTATTGATTTTGAAGATCAGTTTTTATTAAGAAGAACTTTTGTGTTATTAATTGGCCATGCGGATTGGAGACAAACACAACCACACTGCCATTACAGAATTTTAACTCGTAACTTGATGATCATAGGGGTTTGTGCTCTGTCACTCAGAATATTTTTTATACAGCGTATTGCATAAGTGGGAGAATGACTTTATGTTGTAAAAAGAAAAGAATGTTTATATTGCATAAAGAATTTTTTTATAATTTAATTTATTGTCACCGATGATTATTAGGGTTATGAGGAAGATCTCTTTAAAACAGCTGAGATGATTGGTAAATACTTACTTGATGACAGCCATCTCTTTGGGAGAAAATGAACCCAAATTAGACGTCTGCTTTTCCAGAATCTTTGAAATTTTTTTCTAATTTTCCTGGGCACCTCTTTGAATACGGCAGCCAGTTTTTCCCTCACTTCCTCACCCTTAGGTCCAGGCCACAGAACTGGCTTTTAGATCGTTCTCTAACATCCCTGCAGCTCCCATCTCTTTAAGGTGTCACGCAATTTTCCGGAGAAAATCAAGTTGAAGAATCGAAGAGGGAGGGGAGTCACGAAGAAGAGGCGGAAGAACGCGCATCGTAGGAATACGAGCTTTCTAGCGCGCTCTCGCTCATCCCTTCGATTAAGTGGCATCGCTGGCGAATGTGAGGAAGAAGTGAAGAGCTACGGAGGAAGAGAGTCAGGCGCTGGATTCCGTAGAAAGAGGACGAGGAGGAGGTGGAGCCGAGGAAAAGCCCATGTGGGCGAGTCGTCGAGCGCATGGTTGCTTGGAGGAAAGGCGAGGAGCCGGACGACGAGAAAGCGTGAATGACAGCTTTTTCGGTGACTCGTGGAGGCTGGTAACAGAAGCGGTCGACGCGACGAGATCACGGCAGCGAGGGACAAAGAGCTTCCCGGACTTACCTGGAATTGCGTCCCATGAATTCAATGCTGCGTCGGATAGCTCGTCGACGAATAGTTTAGCAATTAAGTTAGCGACAGAGACTGACAGCATTTATAATTTTGTAGAATCCTGTGAAGACTCCGAAATCTCGGCGTTGTCAAGCGAGTTCTCCCCCCGGAGGTGAATGGAAGACGTTGCGAGAGAGAAGGCGGTTTTTCGGAAACATCAGTACCACGGAGTATCCAAGTTATGCATTTTAACTCTTTTTGCGGAATAAGCACGTTAAGGCACCCCCAGAATTACTTCTTGACAATGGCAGTGCATTGCAGTTATCCACATAAGAAATTCGAGCGCGGTGAGCTCGTTTTTCTGGGAAGCCGCTAGAGTTGAGGAAAACGGGTCGTTAATGGGAGTTTTTCCTCGCGGCTTGGCAAATTATATGGATATGGATTTGGGTGCCATAATGCGGCTTAACTAGTCCTTTGAACTTGTCCTTATCCGATATTACGGGATTTTCTAAGATAAGAACTAGTTAATATCCATCTGACTTGTTATATCAACTGAATTTAAAGTTTATCCATAAATGAGTTTCTTCCTACGTACGTCCTATGGGACTTATTGCATATTGTCATCCCTTGGATTTTTATTTATAAGAAGCATCATTAGCTACTAACTTAATATGAAACTTCTAAGATAATGGATTTACCTACTTTTAAGAACTTCTCACTTCTAAGATAAACGTTTTAGTGGATTATTCAAGAACACTGTATTTTCGACTTTATTTCTAAGTGAAAATATTTGTTCGAAAGAAATCTATTTGATTAATTGGCCTTCGAGATTTCTTCCCTGTTTTGTTTTTGTTATTAATGATTGCTTCTACTTTTTGCTAGTTGGTCAAGTGAGATTTCCTCTGCCTACAAGAGACGTGGACGGACGATTCCTGACCAGTGTAGCGTTGCAACGGTGGCTCGTCCAAGAGACATATCGATAGTAGTCGACGTGGAATTGCTCAAGTGCGGCCTACGTTTACAGTTCGTGTTCGGCTGGTGCAACTGGTGTATATTGGTCTCAAGACACGCTTCCACATGCCAAATTTTTGCTGGAGCTATGGATATTAAGTGGTATATTTATTCCTAATTATCTAAGTGGCTGACAAGTGATCAGCAGTGTAACTGGCATTACATCTACTCTTACTTTGAATAAACTGTTCATTAAAATTTATCTCTTTCTCACTACCTTGTCTTATTTCTACACGTGACAGTTGGCAAGACTACCAAAGTGTGCTCTGATGAAAGCCAACTGTGCAATAGCTTTTTTATCCATGAGGGCGTAGTTTGCTGTCTTGAGAGCAATATTTTCTGCGATCAACAAGTTACAAGTATTTATTAATTAATTACGATAGCGCTGGCGCTACATGTGCAAGTGTTGTGTAACTATGAGTTTTCTCTCTTTCTCTCAAGCACGAGGAGCCATTCTTATCTTTCCTGTCGTACTTGATCAGTGCATGATTGAACCATACAGAAATATAAATAGACTATAGTAGGGACAGGGAAATAAACTACCTATTCGTGGACGGTTCGGCGGCAGACCATTCACTCAACAGATGGCTTATTGATGTCATCCAAATCTAATGATTGATCGTGTGTTAAATAGAATGAATGCACTCCATTTATTTTACGCTTATTTAAATTTTAAATATGCATTAATAAGCAACAAATATATCGCAAAAACTATATGCAAAAATGTGCACCAACATTCGAAAAATTCAAAAATAAGCGCTAGAAATATCCATTTATATGTACAATAAAAGTTAGGCTAAAGGATCCAGAGGGGCTAAAAGTGCTTATAAACATCATTTGAGTGAATTACTAGTTATGGAAATAAATATGCATTAAATGGAAAATCAAATTTTGCTTATGATTTGCCCATTTTTTTTTAATATGTGACCCCAGTTAACATTTTCCCAGAATTAACAACGTTCAGCGTTTGAAACAAATGCTTTTAGTATCATTTAATTATCAAACAAACTTTTTTAAAAATTTCTAAAAACGTGCTGTCCAACACTCGAGATGTGGTTTTGGAGCGACAATTTCCCCATTGAACAAGTACTTCGTTATAACTCAAAATATGTTATACTGCGTTGTTCTTTGCATCAAACTCTCAATCAAATGTTGTTTTCCCTGATAGCATCAAGCCGTAGCTTGATCTTGTTGGTTAAACAAATAAACACAAAAATGAGGAACCATTTGCAAACTGGTAATAACGCCATCCGCAGCCATCAACATCGAAAACACAGAAGACACAAAGCCGGAGGAAGAATAACAGGCGTTGTGGGTATTATGGAGGATTTTATTATGTTAATAAAAATGAAGACAAGTGGATTCACTGAGTTGATTTGTTTATCCAAATTCTGAGGTCATTAAACTGTAATTTTGGTTTCACGAAAACTGTAACAATAGGATCATTGTGCGACAATGGGTACGATCTCTTAGATGATAGAACTTACTCAGTTGTGTTAAATATTTTCAGTGTTTATTTAAATATTTTATTAAAAGTTTAAGTGGAAATGCTCCTTTATAAATTATAATAGAATCGTAGATAAAATAATATTAGAATAAAAATAACTAATATAGTACAATATTGTAAGATATGGTTCAGTTATTGAAAGAAATGATTTTTTACAGAAGGAAATATCTTGTTGAAGGAAACTGAATATGATGAAGAAGTTGTAGAAATGTAGAACACCTTCAGTTTCCTTCTGATCTTCATTTCTTCAAGAATGCGCTGTTCAACAAAATTTCAAAAAGTTCATGCTTCCGAGATGAAAATACTCATTTCTTAATGAATTCAATGTGCTGAATGCGAATATGACTAAGAAAAGGCTGAATTGGCTACGGTTTCTTAGTAGCGTGTACGTATTTTTGAGAAAAAATGTATACCGTGTGTTTCAAAAGTTCCCGAACGCAGGAGATGACTTTCCCTGCATAACGTACTGTTGTGCAGATATGCTGAAGGGCTGGTAGACAGGAGCCACTGTCTCTCATCCTCTTTTATTTCAATTAATGGATGCTCCCAGTCGTTATGAATTCCGCTATTTATTTTACATAAATGAAAATACGCGAATATGAGAGTGAAATAAAAGGTTAAAGTAAAAAATAGAAGTTTTATTTATAAAACCTTCGGTATACGGTATTAAGCTTATACCAGGACAGTAACAGTTTAAAAAGCATTTATTGCGTGAAAACAAACAAATGAAATACAGTATGCAAGAACGAGCAGAGATGATTCTCCTGCTGTCATAGATTAGGCTTTCCCTACATACAGAAGGGGCAGTTCGGGAACTTTTGAAACACGGTATATGTAAATATTATAATACATGTAAGAATACCTTAATCTTCGGATTTTCGCTTTCTTCTCATACTTGGGGACTCTTAAGAGCTCTTTAATCTGATGTCCCACAAAACGCCCTCTTTAATTTTTCTTGATTGCTGGTCTATTCTTATCCATGACTTTTACCAAGTTTTTTTTACAAGGCCGAGTTTGATGTGTAAAAGAGGAATGATTTTGTGTGGTTCTGACAAAGGTGGGTGCTGTACATTAGTTTCTCCAGGCTTTAAAGATAACACCTCTACAACGGACAATACTTCGATATCTCTGCAATGAGAACTAATCAATTTTTTTCAATGTGATATTCGTGTTCAGCACGTTAAATTCATTCGGGAATGGGTACCTTCACCTAAGAAGCAATTTCATTGTTGCCCAGTGATATATTTTTTTCATCAAAATAGTTCTTCAAAGCTCTATCATATCGGCATAAAGAGACGAAGTTGATACTGGTGTCCGGTCCGAAATTGAAAATTTGGAGAAAACCCCTTATCACTTTGTTTATTTTTGAGAGCAACTGAAATTCAACTCATTCTATCGACGATATCTTTCTGAATTTTCAGGATATTTGCTTGGGCTTTTTATAAGAGTAGCTCTATACAATTGGCTAATAAATTATGCAAATGATATTTTGGTAACGCTTGCACATGCGCAGTTAAACATTATTTAGTGAAAATGCTCCTATTTCATCAAACATTTAATATTTTTATATTATGATTGCAGGATTTTGTCTCAACTCTAGTTTGTCAAGTTACCTGAAAACGGCCTTGCATTGGGTTCAAAATTCTGCATATTGTAAACAAAAAACTTGCGAAAACATTTCGATTTTTTTTAAAGAAGCCTTTATATCTCCATGAATATATGTGCGATTCTCATACAACAGAACACAGATAAGTAAAAGAAGTCTCAGGATCATATGCTACAGCTACAACGCATTTCAAGTATTATTTTTTACAGGGTGATCCCAACAATATTTTTGTTGTTCTATTTGTTGCTGGTCCCCTATTTGTTCTTCAAGAGAAAACCTTCGCTGAAATATATGAGGTGTAACATGCTCTTTACATCCCTGAAATTTCAAAAGATGTCAAATATTTATCTAGGTGTAAAACGTCTAAAATCGAAGGTGTCCGGTTGCTTTTGGCTAGCTAGATAGTGTACTTATTTTAATATATTTGGCTGATTAAATGTGAAAATGTATCTTTTTGTTGCTTTTTCAATGTGTTTGTGGTTTATTGAATACTGACCTTATTATAATCATCTGGCAGTAATAAGACTATATGCACATGGAAGCATAAAAAAAATTATCAAAATAATGGTTAGCATTTTAACAAACCAATAAAATTATCATTATTTGTTAACAATTTCTATAGAGGAAAAAAACATTTCAATTTTGAAAATACATTTTTTCCACAACGTAGGAAAAACCTGAATTGGTGGCCTTATTACAATCAGTTACCTTATAACTCTTAATACAGGTTTGCGATGTTTTTTATTGTCAAGAAAATTTTCAGTGATTTTTACTAATTTCAACATGCTGATTTCAAATTTGAAAAACATTTTGCGATATCACGTAAGGTTTGTTCGCAAAACGACATGCTCATTTTACTCGTTATTTTATGAAAATAGACAACATTATAGTCGTCGCCAAATATTCTTAGGAATTCCCAATTACTCTATTCCGGAAGGCAATAAAAACATTATTTTTTTCAATTTGTTACTGGACTCCTGTCTGCCTTTGAGACAAATCTTTCGCTGAAATATATAGGTGTAACATACTCTTTACACGCCTGAAGTTTCAGGATTATTAATCAAGTATTTTTCTAGATATTCGACAAAACGTCTAAATCGACTACATTTTGCGCTTATGCAGTTAAAAATAGTTCGACAATTTATTTACTACTAGCTGATTACCCGGCGTTGTCCGGGAATTTAAACATACGATTGTCCGTGGGAAAACATGGAGATCTCAAATCTACTTCGCAGTACTTAATCGACGGCCCCTGATACTTGTTTATCGAGAACGCAAGTCTCACTGAAAATTGCAATCTCTTAAAGTTAAAAGGGGGATCCGCCGGAATGATTGGTGTCAATGGGTTAAAAACTGTTCACCCTCTCCCATCCCTACAAAGATAGTCGATTCAATTACATTGCCCAGCATTTTCTTTACACGCAGCCTAGATGTAGTAGCTCTTACCCTCGTATCCTGCAGTCGGGTCTCATGATGTTGTACCATCTCTGAAGCTCTAGATGTAGTAGCTCTCTCTTTCATATTCTGTAGTCGGGTCTCAGCTGCTAAAATGTGTCTGAAGCTCTAGCTGAAAGATATATGCGGATCTCCTTTGCCTCCTCGACAGATAATACTCTAACGATAGCATCTGTTATAGAGATTTGCTGCTCATTTTTAATAATTTTTGAAAACAAATGTTGTATTGCCAAGGCAACGGAACTCTTTATCATTGTATCACCATGAAAGTATTGTTGCATCATGGCCACATCGATTTTCATGGCAACAATATTTCGCACAAAAGATTGACATTGACACAGATTTACATAAATCCTCCCACCAACCACATCCATGCCTATGTGTGCTAAAGATTTCTTATCCCTACGGTAATTTTCTCCAGATTGTAAATCATATGTGTGCCACATATGGCTAACAACAGCCTAACCATATCGCTTGAATAACAGTGCCTCATATAACTACAGTAATTGCTGCTCATTGTTAATAATTCTTTGAAACAGTCAAAACAACAGAAAGCTCTGTCACGTCATTATCATGACATTGACACAGGTTTACATAAATTCTGCCACCCAAACCCTCCCTATGGGTGCTACGGGTATTTTACCCCCACAGTATTTTTCTCCAAATTGTAAATCATGTGTGTTCTAAGAAAAAAATACTGCTATTTTTACAACATGTGTGAGGTCGTCTGTAATTTAATCATGGACATTAAATTTGAGAACGAGCAAATTCGAGCAACGATCAGATTTGGGGCGTGAAAAAAATTGGATGCTCCACCACGACAATGCACCCTCTCACCGAGTCTCCTCACACGTGAGTTTCTTGCGAAAAACAACATGATTTGGCTTCCACACCAACCCTACTCGCAATAATTTGGCTCCTGCAGACTTTGCCCTCTTTCCGAAAATGAAAATCCAGTTGAAAGGTCGCCGTTTTGATACGTTAGAGCAGATCCAGTGCGAATCGCAGAAGGTGTTCGACTCGTTTCAACAAAAAGACTTCCAGGACACATTCTTGAAGGGGCAGGAACGCTGGGCTCATTGTATGGCTTCTTAAGGGGACTATTATATAAATTACTTTCTCTTTAAATGAACCTGTCCCAGAACTTTTCGATCGCACCTCGTATTTCTTAAAGATCTTATTCAATTTGTGAAAATCCTTGCGTGATGGATGAAAATCAGCATATCAAAATTATATTAATTCGTTGACCTGATGATGATAATCGATATATTTTTCTTTAGAATTTTTTTAAATTTTTAAGTGATTACAAATATAATTATAAATATCATTTGATGAGGTGAAATTATTCTAATTTATAATAAAAAATATAATACCTAACAGAAAATTCTATTTAATACTCAAAAAATGTTCAACTTAATTTGTTAATATCTATGTATGCTGGATGTTTCAAAACGTTATACGCAGTTCACATTGTTTGTGTGGCCATATTAATTCATTTCTGCTCTTTTAATTATGTATTTTACTGAAATAAAATATTAAAATTGAAAGAGAAATTATAAGAATTATGAAAATTTATAATTGACAAAAATAAAAATAATATTTTATGATAGTTAACTTTTGTTCATTTGAATTTTTCTTGAGAATCGTGTTGTAATTGAATTTTAATTAATATTTAAATTAATGTACCAGTTGCATATCATCTGCCAAGGCAAATCTAAAGGTATTTGATATATTTATTATTTACTACGTGGTAATTAGGGCTTGTAAATAAATGAATCAAGACAATGATTGAACGCGCTTAATTTCTCAGTAAAGATGTAATTCTTCTTGAAAAATTCAAAATATGCATAGAATTAAGTAAACAAGAACTGAATTACGTTCTAACAAATACGTATGTAGATATGACTATTTAATGTCAAAGGATATTCATTATGCTCTCATATTTACAACGAAACATTATGGGAGTATGAATTGCTGTTGGGCTTTTCAATATGTGCGGGTGTACTGCTGAGAAGGCGAAGCTAATCCGTCGACCGGGTAATTAATCGTAGGAGTGGCGGCAGGCGGTGGCGGAGGAGCGTCTTCTTCCTCCGTCGAATCTTCAGCGCAAATTAAATGTCGTTACATGTCATCGACTTTGGGCTGCTTAAGTGAAGCAAAATTCTGCTCATTTCCTGACATGCTTGCTCATTAAGGGATTGCTCTTCTGCTAAGCATGTATTAGGAAGGTGTTATATAGTCAAGTGATGTCTCTTGTTTTTCTTGTGAACACAAAGTTGGGCCTACTACTTAGAGACATGAATGTGTTTTTTATTTTGTTTTTCACTCTCTATTTTTATTAGGCAAATATAATAAATAAAAATTTTAAAATAAACTGATTCCCATCATTTATCGATTTAGTTTATATCGATAAAATTAAATTCCAAATATTTTTCTTTAATTCTTTCTCTAATATGCATCAGAAATATTCCTGAGATTAAGCGTAAAGCTCTTAAAATATGCCACTGTGAAGTTTCAAAGCTCCAGTGCGTGTATGGAGGCACACATTTTGAGCTTGACTATTCTACACGGAGAGTAGGAGGAACTAGAAAATATGTTATTATAGAGTAGGAACTAAAAAATATATCGTGGGTTGCTCATTAGAAGGATAATGGATATACATACTCGATTTTTTTCACGCCTTTGTATTTCGAGTCTTTTTTTAAAGGTGATTCTGTGAGTCCCACAGGATGTTGTTCCTTTTGTTTTGCTCCTTTTGTTTGGAACATCGTAAAAACAGCAGCGGTGAAGGAGAGAAAAATGGTCGCTCTTTTTGTGTTTGTGGGGGTGAGAAACAGAAGAAAGAAGGCAGGCTGGAATACGTATAGAAATTGAAAATCCTTTTGATCTTCAGTGATAAAATACGCTTTGCTTCTGTTAATCCCTCCTGTCTCCCGACCTGAGGTATGAAGCGAAGGAAGGCAGGAATTGGATCAATAATTAGTTGGGATAATAACGGGGGAGAAATTCGCGCTGGGCTCCCGTGATCGATGCGAAAGGGGCTGTGAAACAGGGTCTCTCCCTTCTCTCTGCCCTCGGCAAGAGTGGGAACGGACCGGCTTTTCAAGGAGAAACTAATCGAAAAGTCACGTCATGGTTGGTGCGAGCACACAGGGCAGCTCGATTTCCACGGCAACAGTTCGGCGCTACGACAACGGCCCGAACCGTCATCGACTCAGTCACGAAAGCCGACGGAGGAGACGGATTTTTAAATTCTACCTTCGGTAAAGATAGAGCGAGCGGGAGAGAGAGAGCGAGAGATAACGAGGGAAAGAGGAGAGAGAGAGAAAGAAGGAGAGAAGAGCGCATTTTTCCTATCCGGATAACAAGAGTGGCCAGTCGATTTCTACCGCTAGGCAAGAACATTTTGACGAGGAGTGCGAACTCGAGTTTTTTATTTTCTCTTTACCTTGGAGAATGCCATTGCCAATTCCGAAACGGCGGAGGGAGTAAAGCCCTCTCTAGCTTCCTGGGTAGTAAAGAGGGCAACGACTCCGACGGCGATTCAGCGGCGAGAAAACTCAAGTTGGACGAACGCCATAAGAGAATACGAGATAGAAATGCACTGGGGCCCTCGAAGAAAGAGTGGTTAATACACGGAGGCCTTCGGCGAAACAGCGGGTTCACTCGACTATGTTTTCTGCGAAGGAATGTTTTTGTGCGCCTTATTCATCATCGTACTCTGTCATGGAATGACGGTTCGTGCTCAACTTATAGATTTTCACTGCCTTTGTGATTCAACTTGTCGGAACTAACGAACATACCATGGACTGGTGATTGTGAATTTCATGTAGATAAGTAGATATTTATCAACTCATTTTTCATGTTTTTTAATAAGAGAAAAAAATCCCATTCAGTACAGTAACCCATCGATTGTGGGCTGAGGAGGGATAAAACTTGAATCTGACTATTCAAAATGGGGGAAAGTTTAACGTACAAGGAACTTTATGCAAGTGGCATCATTTAGTATTACCAAAATCTCTCAGTTTGCCACCTACGAAGCAGAGCAGTTGAAATTTCTCTCCGCATTCTCTGAAAAAGAAAAATTATATTTCAAGCTCTTATTTTTATTTCTTTTCCCCGTTCTCTCCTTTATTTCAACCACATGAGCAGGAGCGAAAGCACGGGTCCCCACGCAGTCCCCCGGTGCCAGTGATGTCTGTTCCGCGTGAGATGAGCTCCTCCCTGACATGAGCGGAACACTGCTCGCCGTCGCATCGCTCTGGATGGCTACTGCCACCTCCATCGCCTCACTAGCAACCACCAATGGTAAGTGATAAGCAAGGGCTTCAATTCCATCCCTGTCTCCTTTACCCAACCTCCATTCCGTACCCCCTCCTATACACCCCTCCCACGGTGCTGGTTCTTTTCAGCCATTGTTCTTGGGGAAAGGCGTTCTTGACCTGAGAACCACTTGTAGCTGGCCATTCGAGACGCCGGCTATCTTATCGGCGACAAATTACGGGAGAAAATTAGGAATGCCGATATTCGCTCTCTAAAATTATCACAAGGAAACCTTCTTTTCCTTTTCCCATTCTGTTCAAATTAGGTCTACTCTTCAACAACGCCTTTCTCTATTCTGCCTAACACCTAAACAAGAGTGTTTGAATGTCCTTTCCGCTTCCTTCTTCTCTTATTCAATCTACTATTCTTTAATGATTGAAGCTAAACTGAACGTTTTTTCCATCTTTAAAATAATTGCATATGACTCAAAGCGTTATTAGTCTTGTTAACATTAATAATAATTCCATCTGAGCGGTAAATGTTTCGCGGTCATTTGAAGAACAATTGCAGGTGCTTGCACATTTCTAAGGCTAAGAAGTAATTAGATTAGTTAGACTTAGAATAAAGTGATTAATGTTCTTTAGTTCTTTTCTATCATAAACTAATTATGTTGGAGAAATGCCGAGTCTTCAAGAAAGACGGTGATTCTTATTGAAATTCTTACCCATGTAAGTTCAAAATTCTTTACTAATTATTGAAAACCTATTATGGTCAAAACTTTGAAAGAAAATAAAACTATGAACATGTAGCAGCGGTAGGTTCTACGTAAATAAAAACAGATTACTATGTCTGAAATATTTGAGAAAAAGATTGATCACATTAATGGGCAAGTGTGCTTGCCTACGCGTAGCAAAGCTTGCCTCCAAGCAGAATTCGATATGCAATAAGTACTTTCTATGATGTTGGTGTACATGGCTTCCGGTTAATTTTTTTCCCCTTCCCATTAAAAGCCATTACGAAATATATTGCCATCGACTTCCATATTAAATCCCGCACTTAGATATTGATTTATTCCCACCTTTTTTTTTTTTGAGCCCCACTGCAATCCCCCGATGCCTATAGGTGAAGTCTATTGTCCTGGCCAGACAATGGGGAGTTACTCTCGACTACCCCCAGCCCCCTCATTTGTACAAGGCGAAAAACGACCAGGAAGGTGGGGTTGGTAGGGTGGAGGATGGCAGTTTCATAGGGCTCTGCGAGATTAAAATTTGCTTCCGACGATGAGAATATTAATTTTGAAATTTAATTTTGTCAAAGAAATGGTGTTGTGCTCGTTGGAATCCTAAAAAGAACTATTCAAATCTCTTTTTATTTCCTGTAAAGTCCCGTTGTATATAAAACGGACTAAAAAGAGTGTCTTGTTGCTGATGAAGTGGAGAATTCGTTGAAATTTAACTCGAGTTCTTTCATGGAAAGCAACGGAGTGGTCTCATGATCTCAATTAAACAAATTATATCGCATTCAAAAAATAGTAGATATTAAATAGAAATTTACGGAAATATTTTTTTGGATTTTTATACTGAAAATTGGGCATGCATTGTAAATAGGCTTTCATTAAATTACATTATTTTTAAGTATTTTTCTCTCTCGCTCTTAAATGTGCTTAAACGTACATCACTTAATATCTTATTTATATGCATATGCTAGTTAACAACTTTCGACAATGTTTCTTATTAACATCTCTTACATCAATTATTAATATTATTGATCTAAGGAGTTTAAATGATTAATTTAAATTTAAATGTGGTCAGTCTCCTTTTAATGGGGAAAATCGTAAAATTAATAAAAACAAAAAAATAAATAATAAATAAAGTCACCAATCTTGAAAAACGATGAAGAAACTTGTGAGATGGAAGAAAACTCAAAGGTTGTAGTCTATTGAAGATGTTGTTGATAGTAGAAATAAACCCAGTCTATTGAGGATGTAGATGAAGTCTTGTGAAGATAATGTTGGATCAAATATTTGGATCACCCTCTTCAAAATTTCATCTGTATTTCAAAACCAACACTTCCTTCAAGATTATCGTTTTTCCACTATCAACATTATCTTCACAAGACTTCATCTACATCCTCAATAGACTGGGTTTATTTCTGCTATCAAAAACATCTTCAATAGACTACATCCTTTGAGTTTTCTTCCATCTCACAAGCTTCTTCATCGTTTTTCAAGATTGGTGACTTCATTTATTATTTATTTTTTTTTTGTTTTTATTAATTTTACGATTTTCCCCATTAAAAGAAGACTGACCACATTTAAATTTAAATTAATCAATTATTAATGTTGAAAAACATATTTCATTCTTCTAGATAATAGAAAAGTAGAGTTTTAAATTTAAAAGTAGAGTTTTTCTAAAAATATTTTCACGCTCTTCCCAGTTTATATGCTTTTAGTAAAAATCGTTGCGTAAATTATGTCGTTAAATTTCAAAATGAACAAAATATTAATTACAGTAAAATGGGTTTATATCCGAGTTAATTGACATATAAATGAAACCAGGTGGCCTTAATTTAAATTTTAAATAAACTATTCGAATAAATTTTAATCCATTATTCCAAAGCTTCAGTCTACTGCATATTTAGATAAGCTTCATTAAATATATCAAAATTAACTCGGTTAATATGGTTAAGCCTGATTGATTAACTATATAATATTTAAGTCAAATAGTTCGAGAACCATAAATGTTTACAGTTTTACTATTCTGCTTGGTTTCTGTAATGCTAGTCGCATATAATTTTTGATATCTTAAAGTAATTGTTATTATTCATAAAAATTGTATTATGTTTTTGCGTTCAACTTTAGGAAAAAAGAAATCAATTTTAGTTGTATTTGTCTAATGATACCTTTGTTTATGGTTCATGATAGTTAAATAAAACTGGTAGTTCTTATTGCAGATGAATGTCTAGTGCATTTAAAAAAGGATTAAAAGGCTTAATGCAAGATTTAAGCCTCACCACATCATGTATTCAATTATAAGCCCAGCGTTTAATACTTCACGCATACTTTTGTAATGTTGACGGAAGGTGTCGTAGCAGTCAATTAGAATAAATTGTCACACTAAACGAAAGTGTCTCAGATAACGCCGTTCTTCCTAAATCATAATAGCTGAGCGCTCCGTCTCTTTAGGAAGTTTTGCTTTAATTTTACACATTTGGCAACGTTACAGTTATTCCAATCGATTTTTGCGAATTTGTTTAACAATGGGCGTATTCAGAATGCTTAACCGGTCCAGAAGAGTTAATAGCCGGTTGCTCAGAATACTTCTTAACCCAAATAATTTTTAATAGTGAATGAAGAAGTCGCTAAGGGTTCATCAGGGTAATGGCGATGAATATTATTTAAAATAAAGCAATATGAACAAAATTTTGACCTGAGATAATTTATAACAACAGCATTTATTATCCGGAACTCATATAGGAAATTTTCTTCTCCTTAAAAAGAAGACAACATTTTTTAGATATTTAAGGGGAGAGTTTTATTAATTTTTGATTTTTCTAAAATTTCATATATTATCAAAAACATTTTAATAGATCTGAAAAAACGAATGTATGATATATTCTATCTAAATATAGTTGATCTTCCTCGTATATTTTGCTCATGTGAAAAGCAACCTTTTCAGCTTAAGATACTGATTTGAGGGAACGAACGATTTATTTTTTAACGTTACTTTTTTCCCGCTTGAAACTGAGTAACAGAACTGCTAATGCAAAATTTCCTGCACTTAACAGTGAAGAGGAGACGATGGAAAGGAAGATTAAATGTAATTTCTTAAATTATAGCAATTGAAGCCGCATTACGTTCAGGCCCCATTTGTGCTTTTTAAAAAAGAGAGTAAATAGAATTCCATATGAAAGATCCTTCGGCTTCAAAAGTCTGCAGACAGAAAATTCCCTTGCCGTTACATTGAAAAGGAGGATTTTGGCGAGTGCAGGAATCTTTCATTACGGCGCTTTCGACTTTTCTCTGGCACCCAGCGCTAGCCCTACTTTAACACCCGTCTTGGAATCACGGGCCACCTGCATCGCACGAGAAGTGGCTCCCTTGATACCCTTCTGATTAGAGAAGCCCCCCACCAACCCACCCACCCATCCAACCCCCTACGCCTTAGCCTTAGCACGTTGCTGTGTTCCATGCTAAATAAATAGGTCGTTTACTCCTTGCTAGTGGAACCCTGACGACGAACGCAACATTCTCTTCCTCTTCTCCTATACGTCTATCCATTGCTTTTCTTCCCTCATCTTCTACATCCTCTTTACTACACCCCCCCTCCCAATTTACCCTTTTTTATTATCCGAATGCCTTTTCGGAAATGAAATGATGTTTAATTTTCTTCAATTGACGTTAAGCAAAAGTTTCTCGTAAAATGTTAAACAGGCTGCTCTGATAATTTATGTTGCTTCAACTAAATGCTTCGGAGAAAAGGTGGAATGAGGGCTGTGATTTTTAAAGCTCTTCGTCTAAAATAAAGCACGAAAACACAAAATAGTCACAAGTTTCTGTTGGGAGTTGATATGAAAAAGTGAATGAAAATAATGAATTTCTTTTTATCGTTTGCAAGCGTGTCGTTTTGCTGTAATTGCTTTCCCTTGTTAAATCCGTGAAATGGCTTGGTTCTAAGCTGCTTGCTTATTGTATTTAATTAAGCTTTGCAGGCGTTTTCATCGATGGGCAAGAAAATATGTAGGAAAGAAGGGCTTTTAGAGTTTTAATATGGGAGGTAGCTCTAGAAATTTTTTGTTCTTTAAAAACATTGAAAATACCAGCCACTTCCTACCAGACAAGTTAAGGGTTATTTTCCTATACGAATTCTATATTTCCATCTGTCCGCATCCTTATAAGATGCGAGACTTATGATATGTGAAATGAAATGAATGCGTCTTTCATCGCTGATTACGAAGATCGCATCTAAATTTCCAAAAAAATAGAATTTCCGAAATATGATAAATGGCGAGTCGCAGCAAAATTGGAAGCAAAACAGTTTAATAGTAATCTTAAAATTAATAAACTTTTGAATTGACCAGTGGTTAATATCCCGACGGATAATATATTCATGTAATAGACTCAACAATAAGTATAAATTTGAAAAATTTTTCAAAATGGGTCTAACCGTTACAGAGATATAAGCTTTTTACATTTGATATGGAAATGATAATTTGCTCATTCTCATCTCGTTATCAATTGCTTTTTAGCTAAAATAGAAATCTGGTATGTTTGTCACTCAGGTACTTGTATTAATATAACGCTTATTACCGAGTAAAAGTTCTATTGAAAATCAGCTTGTGAACGGGAATCTTTGTTCTTGTATCATACAAAAACGTGGAACTCATTCTCAATAGAAATTTCAGTTATATCAGAAGCCACTAGGGTATGACATCAAAGCAATAAATTTATTATATAATTCATGCACAAAAGGTTCTGCAATCATAACAAATATTCATATTGAAATTGATTTGGAAGAACGGATAAACAATTATTTATAATGAGGGGATACAATTGATATTTATCTTATCTCATCTCATCAAGGCTTATATCATCTCAACTGTTGTAGGAGTGTTGAATTATTACTATAGTTTTATTTTATGGCGTTTTCTTCTAATAAGCCAGTGCCCAATTATCTGGATGTTACTTGAAAAACTTCTTCAGATCGGGGTCGACAACCTTGCGTTGTCAGTAGCTTTCAGGGCCGCAAGCGACCTTTCACTATTCAACAGCCATTACCCGGGTATCGGATTCCCCGTGGGATCATGGAACTGGATCGGGAACTTTATACGGCCTGCGGCAATCTAGTTGCCGACGCTGAATTTAGATGATGCTCTTTTAATAAGGACTCCTATACTTATTAAAATAATTTAAAAAGTTTTCGAAAATACTCTAATATTTTTTCTAAAACATGATTCGAAGGAGTAAGGAAAAATTTTACCTTAGACCTCACATTGTTCAACAAAAACTAATTTCTCAGTTTCTGAAATCATTCTTTTCATCTTCATTTTTTTTTAATATTTAGCGTATTTGGAAAATTTATAAATTTTTTTTCTGAATGAGTTATTGATTGATTAGAGCTAATCCTGTTAAAACTTGTAAAATTAAGCATAATCATAGTAGGGATGTTAGACTGTGATGGTAAATCTACTAGCGAGCCATTCATAATTTTGATTAGGGGCTGAGTTTTTCAAAATGAATCTTTTTTAGCCGGCCTATTTTATAATTTTTAATATAGGTAATAATAAATAAAGCAATTAGCAAATATATTAACAGAAGTATATTTAAATTGAAAACTTTTGCTAATATAATTTATGGTGTTTATTACAGGGTTTATTGTTGTTTTATTTGAAAATTTGTGTATACTCGATAAATAGAAGTATTAATGATACTGGAATTAATGTTGGTTAGTATGCTGAATATTTCGTTTGAGGCTACAGATGGAATATATGAAAATAAAATTTATACACACACAAGAATGCTTTTTCTATATAATAGAGAATGTATTGAACTTAGCGACTGTAAAACGATCGAAACTTCAAATTTTGAAATTATAGATCTAAATTGACCTACTCAAACTTTGTCAATAGAGAGCTTATAAATGTAGTCACGCATCTCTTTGGCGGATTTGGAAATTTTTTTTAAATTTTTACTGAGTGAGTTAAAAATAAAGCTCATGTTATTTTAACTGAAATGTAAATGTAATTGTATGGATGATTTTTTAAAGATACATTCGGTACATATTGAAATTCAATTCAAAAGAGATCTTCACAATGAACAGAAAATAAAAAAGGCATTACCTGCTCTTTTTTGTGCGTTAATAGCAAAGGCCACACAACAGATTAATATGCACACCCTTTTGAGCTCACAACTTCGGTTGTCTTGTTCATACCATTCTGCAGGCCTTTCGTGAAAAACAAACCAACGTATATTAGAAAAACCAACGTATATCAGAAATTCCGTTATTTAGTGCATCTGTCTCAGTTCTAACTATTTAATGAGAATTTATTGCCTGCATTTAAAAAAATTTCTTTTCAATGAAACGAGTAATATTAACTTTACGATGAAAGTAGAATAATATTCCGATTAGCGTGACTAGCTCGAACGTTGAGATACTATAAAATTCATGCCTGAAAACATCTAGTGTATATTCATAGAATATTTTAAATCATTATTATAGTCGGAAAAAAAGAGAAACGAATATAAAATTTTGTGTTTGGTTTATTCGCTGTCTATTAAAAATTCTAAGAGATAGATATGGCCATTATTACTCTTCCAAATGCCCTAACAAGGAGCAAGTATTCCTCTATAAAGAGCGAGATCTAAAAATAGGTGCACTGCTTCATATAGAAAATTAGCATTTTAATGTTAAAGGGCAAACGTTACGAAAAGGTAATCGATATCCACAAGATTCCTTACTCTAATTGCACGACAAATGGAATTCGTGTGGGGTAAAAAGACCTAAAATTGGGCGTATTCACAAAAATCGTTGTCTTTTAATAGAACATCTACTTCATTTTATACTTTTCAGGAAATTTAGACGATTGCAGAGATTCCTAATTTAATGTACTTTTCAGTTGCAACCGATTCAATGCAGCATTATGATATGCTTTCTCTATTAAATTTCTAATCCAAAACAATAGGAAAGAGGAGGGAGGGAGAAGGTGGATGTTTAAAAGGCTAGTGATAATTAAAATAAATGAAAAAAAAATTGTTTTGCGGTTTACGCATTTCTATTCAAAAAACGAATTACTAAATAAATTCTAAGTTGTGCTTGCACTCACCTGGAAAGCACGCTATCTCAACTGTGTACACTAGGTAAATTGGTTCGTCGATAAATTCACATTATAAACTCCCACAAAGGTTTACAGACCGCCTGAAAAGTTAAACGCTAATATTTCACATTGCTGGATGTGTTTTAAGTAAATAAGGTGCCGACTAAACGTATTAACGCAACAGTGTCGGTGCGAATCAATAAAGACGGCGTAATTGAAATCGATATAGAGCCAGGGTTACAAACAAGACAAGACCAGTCCACACGAACTGTAATTTACTACAGGAATAAATTAGTTCTTTTCCCCTCCCCCAACTTGATATAGCTTTCAGAAAAATAGGGGAGAAATTCTTGTATACCTTATACGCAGAATAAATTTTTTTTAAAAAAATTTTCTTAGGTAATGTTTACGTATCTGAAATTTTTAAAATAAACATTTTTCAGTTGAAATTATAAGAATGGCTTAGTGTTTACATTGATGTTTATTTTATGAATGAAGTATATCATTTTTAAAAGTTGATTTTCCCCTTGATTTTCAAAATAAATTAACTAATGAACATTCCAACTTACTTAAAGTAATTTCATAAAATGTCAGGCGTGTTAAATTTTATAATTCAAAACTTTGTGCTTTTAACATGTGAATAAATAATTTAACTTTATTCAAAATAAACATCTTTCTTATTAGTTTGGGGCTTTTTTTCAGTACAGCTGAATATCAAATTTAGAATGATGTAAAATTTTTGAGTGTTCCAAATTGTACGTTTCGGGTGTTCTTAGCAGAGAATGCAAGTATAAAAAAATTAATACATTCAAAATTGATTTCTGGTACTTTTGTCAACTCCCATTCGTTAAACAATGTGTTACTGAATGGACAAACTTTCAGGATGTTCCTGGGACCAAAACAAGCAGAAAATGTCATATCAACATGTGGTCGAAAACGCTTCTTTCTAGACTTATGACTGTTTGAAGGTGTCCTATAGTAAAGAAGAGTTACGACAATTCAAAGAACCGGAGGCCATTTTGAGCGTTTGTTATACCATTTGCAACTCCTGTAAGCTTTAACGATAATTTCGTCTACTGCAAGACACCTTCAAACCGTTATAACTCCAGAAAGAAGCGTTTTCGACCGTATGTTCATATTCATTTTTATATTAAAGATGAATATTGAAAATAAAATTAATCGATTTCCTTTCAAATAATTCCAACTCCCTTACAGACGCAATTTTTTTCTGATTTATGATATCATGCACAGAGCATTTTACTATCTACATTGAGTGATCACTTGAAACCAGACGCTCTTTAAAACGTTGCGAGCTTCTTATAAGAAACACGTGAAAGAAAGTCCATACCGATCTCGAAAATTGTTATTTGTCGTTAATATTTCGCTGCCAAAGTGTCTCAGAGACATCTTAAGTATTATGTGATAATTTGTCATAAAAACGGCTCGAGCGTATATGCCTAAGTTAAAAGGTGAACCTGCTCAAGTCAAATAAATCAACAGTAACTGATATCATCCTAAACTGAAAAGCTACGTGAGTGGCAATATTATTTAACATATTATCCTAAACTTGATCCCCCTGGCATGGAGACCAGCTTGTCTTAGTCAGGTTGGTTTATCAGTCTTGGCCAATGCAAAGCTGGCATGTGGTTGATGTGGAGCGAGTCACGCTATGCTCTTTACTACTGAGATGACCTAATCTGTAGCTGGCAATAGACCGACCTCTACTCGTATATATTGTCCTAACGTAAGTCTCTAGGTGAGAGTGCGATGGTTTAGTAATGTTCCTCAAGGTTTGTTTTCGGTCCACTGGTTGAGATTGACAGAATCATGAATACCCATCTACCTAGACATTTTGAAAATTATAGTCTTCCTTTTATGCATCTATTTACTGTAGCAGCTTGGTGAAAGGCGTTTGTCTATCAAGAGAATAATACAAAAACCTTACCATAAAGTCTGAGCTGTTATCTTACAATGTGAACTATGGTGGATTGTCTCGGCCTCAATCCAATAGAATATCTCCGGGATGATTTAGATCGCCGAGGGCAAGCACATAAGCGAAAAACATTATAAACTATCTACGATTTGAAGGAATAGCCGAACATGCGGCAGCCTGCTATCTATCAGACATTCTTCTTTCTTTCTCTAAAGTCTGATGTTTGCAATGCCACGTGTACCACAGGAAGCGGATCTGACAACAATTGTTCACTCTGCTCTGTTTACATGCCTGGAGTGCCACTGCGAAAGCAGAACTGACAACACTTGTTCACTCTGCTTTGTTTAAATGCCTCGCATAAACAAAGCAGACTTTTAAATTTCAGTTCAGATCGTGTTCCAAGCAAAGAAAAATAATCTCCAATGATCATAATTTGTAAGATAATTAGCAGGTGTCGATTTGTAAATTAACATTGACGTACATATCTAAGGTAAATGAAATGATGTTCAAATGTAGAATATAATATACAGCATTTTTATTCTGTGACTATAAAGTAAGCCTAATCTAATGGTCATATCAGTGCATGAGTTTCTGTTGCCTTCGCATTTTCAACGTATACGGTTGAAAATCATAAATTTCACAAGCTGTAAGTCTGCCTGCCTTGTGGACTAGTGGGGAGAAAGAGACGACATCTGTACATGTATATCATTAAGACAAATGATAGCGTCACTTTTTTTATTCATTATTCATTCATATTGGAAATAAATGAGGTGTTCGGTTTCAAATGTTAATTCAGTGTTTAATGGATTTCAGACTCAATCCTAAGATTACCTTTAGTTTGAAAATTACATTTCTAAACATTTCGATTATGAAAATAATAAAACTAAACTCTGTCCAGCAAAATATCCGGACATGTCCAATTAAGTACCATTTCAGCATCACGTCTTAATGCTTCATCATATTTGCTTTCCCAGCCCACTCTAAATGTGTAGTCAAAAATTCCCTTATCAGAAAACTGAGACGACCAAGTGTGCGTTGAAAATTTCCAACGGCGTTAAAATTTCCTTTTACATATTCTATTTTTCTTGCAATTTTCTTTCTTTCGTTGGACAATGTATACATTTCTGCATGGAGTATATAAGAAACTGTATAATTATTCTAAATTTTAATCAAATTATATCCCATATGCTGGAACAAGTGTCTGAGTTAGTCTATCTGGGATGCCTGTTTGAAAGCAATGGTCGCATGGACGGAGAAATTGCGAGGAGAGTACTTGCGGGGAAAAGAGTAGTGAATGTCTATGCATGACAGATTAAGAGGGAGTTCTGATGAAAGAAACAAGTAAGGCGGGATATCAGTGTCATTTTGTGCCTAGTATCCTGTATGAAAAGTCATATTTGTGCAGTTGAGATGGATTATCTGAGACGTTTGTGAGGGGGTGAACAAACGGATCGTGTAACAAAGACTCCACGTGCGCAGTGATATTGTAAGAGAATCAACCAAAATGTTTGAGATGGTTCGGGCATATAGTGAGAATCCTCTAGGAACAAATATGCAAGAAGGTGTGAGATGATTGTATGGTGGGCCGATTGTGTGGTGGGGCAGACCTTCGGATCAAGTGACTGTGTATTTGAAAGACAAGCAGGTTGTTAATTTGCGTGTTGGAAGGAAGCGTCTACAGCGTGTTATGAATACTGAGGTAGCGAGTCAGATATGCAAGATATGCAATGTGATAAGATTGCGAAGAATGTCTAGTGACTGAGTTGTAGGGGTGTCGATTCGTTGCCCACTCCATTTGGGAATGGTATGGTGGAATTGATTGATTGATTATATCCTGTAAAATATCTATCGTATCATAAATGAGAGAGAAAATACAATTTTTAAAATTTAATTGTTTTTATTTATTTTTCTTTTTGGCCAGTTCGATGAATGCTCAGTCCATCAGACATCATTTAATTTTAAAAGAGATAAGTTTCTATATTATTGCCGAATATAAAGTAGAGGAAAAAGTGGTAATGTGGCCCCCTCCTGGTAAATCTCCCCTCCCCCCTCCAGGCTAATAGGTCAACTATTAATGCCATGTAGGGAATAGGTAGAATATCCGATAAAGCAACAACTACTTGGAAAATTTAGGATATAGGTATTGCGTCCTGTTGAGTTATCTGTCAGTAAAGCAGTGCTATCAACGCACGAAAGTTTTTCTTGCTAAATATTTTTTGTTTATAATTTCACAACTTCCATCAGTTCATGGAGGTTCTTTGGATTTTACTTTTAAACAGTTTTTTTCACTAAATCCCTTAAGATTTGGGTTATTAGGTGGCCATTCTAAAGGGTCTCCCATAATGAGCTGCCAGTTTTCGTAAAATTTTCACCATTTATGACGTATTTTTTTACAATTCTATGCGTTGTTCGATTGTTTAATTTTGCATAATTCAACCTCAATGTTAAATAATGACAGCATATAAAAATCTCTACTCTGGTTGTTCCACATTAAAAAATGGCGGCAAATTCAAAATGTTAGTTTATTTTGAGACCCCTAAATATGTACGTTATTGTTTTCTCGTTGTAAATAACCGATTTTAATAAATCAGTCAATCTGAAACGGAGGTAGAATTTAGAAAGAAGACGAAGAAGAGAGAACCGATGGTGTTAAACGTCGTTCCGTTAATTATTATTACAAGAATAATAATTCACATTACATTCAGATATTTGATCTTGTTGATTGTGTTCATAGATATAGACTCAGTATCAATTGACGAAATGTAATATAATGAATTACTAAAAATTAGCTGATAGTCGTAGCAGTATACGTTACCAACTGAAATCTTGAATACACAGCCATGGCCAAAAGTACTGAGCACCTAACAAATTTGCACCTGTGCCAAAAATGTTGCAGAAACCGAAGTCTATTTTTAAATATTAACTTTTCGGAATCTAAACATGTTTAAGAACAATGATCCACCAAGGTCTTTTTACAATGTGTTCACTTTAGGACTTTTGATGCTTTTCGAAGATTCAAATTTGTAATTTATTTCTACAGATTCCTTCCTCTCTACATTTAAGAATAATGTTCCGATCCAAAAATGTGTTACGGGTGATGCAATAATTTTAATTTTGTATCATACAGAATACACTCATTTTATGATTTTAGATACTGCGAAAAGCTTACACGTGCCGTGTTTGTGGCCCCACATTCTTTTTTGAGCACAGACGCGAGTAAAGAGACGCACCTTATGCATAGATGCTATGTTTACTTCACATATTGAGAGGCTGTATACGTGTGCTTATATCTCTTACTTCAGTTACCATAAGCCATTACTCAGTATATCGATTACATGATTCTGTAGACTCGTTCATTTTGATAAATAAATAAAAGGTTTAAGCACTGTAAAATTATTTATTTGTTTGTTGCATCTAAAAACATTATCATGATTCAATACTTCGGAGTGCAGATTCGAAATTAAGTCATTCTTTTTTCGCTTGCTGTGTACGCTTTTGGTGTTTTTACATGTTACTATCATTAACTTTAATATAATATGCTTACAAAAACCGACATTGATACTCTCTATAAACTCATGGGTGCTCAGTACTTTTGGCCATGGCTGTATTTATGAATACGATATATAAAAAAATTACAGAGAATAAGATATTGATTATTAAAACTAACGTTTCAGTTTATTTTTTATACAAAACGTAACTCAACGGCGCTTTGAAAAGCTTATTTACCAAAATTTTCTCTAAATTAAACAAGCTTCATTTGCCATTATTCTAAAAAGTATTCTCAACTTCAATCAAAGTCCATTTAACAAGCGCTAACAAATGTAGCGCCACCTGCAGACTTGTCAAGAGCGGCCAAGTTCAACACTTGGGTTTGCGCAACAAGTCTAAAACCATCTTTAAAATTAGATACTTAATTGGAATTGTCAATTATGATTCTCTCAGGTGTTAATATTCCAGAAGTTCTGTATCCATTTCAAGAGTCTATTAAGCTTAATAGAGATTTGGGAAAGGGAAATTGCTAATTAAATATTCATAGGTAAAGTGCTTCACTAAATCACGTTCCCCATTAGAGGTTGTTTTGTTGTTTATGAATAATACCTGAGAGCATGTCGTTCACTTAGGTTATCGTTCATCCTCATTTGGAGACATTAATAATAATAATAATAATAATAATAATAATAATAATAATAAAATAAGTAAAAAAAATGTTAAAGAACTAAGTTTCCCAGCTGCATGATATTAAAAGCAGAGCATTTTTTTGTACCAAACTTAAAGGGTTGTTTTGATGTTTTCCTCCTCCTTCATATGTTATCATTTTTTTTGGATGTTGTCGCAGAGGCTAGAAAAAAAATAGGCGACAAGGAGAGCAGGGTGATAGCATAGTCCCGGATGAGATTGGTTAGCTCGAGATGGCAAAGATTAGTTGAACGGCAGGTTTTATGTTCCAGCGCGATGAATATAAAACTTCTTAAAGCTGATGTATTTTGAATATTTTTAAAGAAATGTAATATAATTTTTTTCTTCAAATTTTTTAATCTCCTACAGTCCAGTGATCTCAACCAAAGTATATTTTCGTGAAACATCCATATTATGAATTAAGATTTCCACTCAGGATTGATTTGTCTGCTAGGAAAATCTGACAGAGCATGTTCGTGTTATAAGTTTTCCCCTCTTGAAATATATAAAATTGCTTATTAAAATCTATATAATAATCAATAATAATTGTTTGTCTTTTTGAAAATTAAGAGTAATCAATGTAGACATGGTTTTTGAATACAATGTCATAGATTAATAATCTCTCGATTTGCGTTGTTTACTGTGTATGATCGTGGTGTTTCGTACAAGAGATTATTTGTGTGATAAGTAAAGTGATTTATTAATATTTTAAGAAACAGCCAGTCAAATTATAACCCATTTTTTATTTTCCGTTAGAATAATAAGAATTTGAATGTTAATCTTAATACCTGTAATAATAATCGTTTAAATCAAGAATTTATTTTTCTCACATTTTTTCTATCTGCAATTTTTTCTGAATTGGAAAAAATTCAGAATTTGTCTACTATTCCAGTTTTTCCAATAAAGGTTTGGTTTGGTTTGGTATTAACGTCCTTTTCACCTGCTATGGTCATTTGAGGACGGCGTTATAGGGGCCGAAAATTTTGCCTCGCAAGGGTTCTTTAACGTGCAGCCGGCAAACGACTACACGGGACCAACGGCTTTACTTCCCTTCCGAAGGAAGTGCGTGATCTCAGGATTTCCCCCTGAAAAATCCTCGTCGTCCTCGGCCGGGATCGAACCCGCGAACTCGGGCATCAGAGGCGATCACGCAACCGCTGAGCCACCGAGGCCGATTTTTCCAATAAAGAATGCAAACGACGATTTGATAAACTATAATTGCTAAGAAAATGTTTTTGAAAATTAATATTTTATTGATATTATGTAGAAAACTGCTAATAATGATGAAGTTAAACTTGCAGCGTTGAACCTCCCCAATTCCAGGATTTTGCTCAGGTAGTAACATTTGAAAGTTTTTTGAAGCTGGCTTTATACAAATAATTTTAATTATCACTTTCGTCGTTAAAATTGATTGACGTTAACTAAGTTGATGTCTTGATTGGCTGCCGTTTTATAGAAAAAAATGAATTAACCCGCTCACTTGTGTGTTAGAGATATTGTCACGTGAAACAATAGACACTGTCCAAAATAGAAGTTGTGCATGTGCAATTATTATAATGCCATCTGGTGGGTTATTTTGAAAGCGATCAACCGTGTCACCATGTGTGCCATCAATACTGACAACGCCTATAAAAGACTGACAAATCATTCAGTAATTAGGGGAGGGTCTGTCAGAAATGCTTTAAAAGTTAGCTTAAATATTTCTAAAATGTGGAAATTAAAGCTATTCAGCTTAACACTTACAAGCCTCAAACTTAAATTTAATAAATGAAAACTAAAATACAAATAAAATAAAATAAAATAATGAATTTGTTTAGTTATTGCTAACGTATGAAATGTTTAAAATAAAATTTGAAAAAATTATCTTAAACATTGTAAAGATTAACTTACTTTCATGTGGATGCTTTAAAGCATCATTGTGATTGGAATTTTTAAGCAATAATTTATTGTGAATTTATTTAACCTTCATTTAATTTTAATTTTCATTTCTTTTTACTGCAAACATAGGCATATGGTACCTGCAAGTGCTTTAGAGTTATAATTTTTGCAGAGAGAGAGGTACAGAGCAATTAACACGAGTCAGGCTTTCAGACACGGAATAAGAGTTGACAATGTTGTTGCTAGGGGGCGAGCATGCAAAATGGACATCGTCTACTACTAAGTTACTGGCAGAGTCACTAGATAGTTTATATGATCTTAATGCGCAGGGAATTGCGATACTAGCGCCAACTATTGGACGCTCGCTGCTTTAGACGTCTTTTATTTGAATTTTTTTTTTTCGAGCTTATTTTCAAAATCAACTTGAAAGTTGGTAACGGTCATAAATGAATTTCAAATTATTAGGACCGATAGGTACGTATGTTTTCACAATGTGCGTCCGTCCATCAGTCTGTCTGTCTGTAGATGCTTTAGCGTTCGAACGCTTCCGAATTTTCGACTTACGTTTTCGCCATTCGACAACTTAGGGAAAGCGAAAGACTGAGTTCGTTGGTGGAAAAAAATCGGTGAACTACTTCCGGTTCAAAAGGTCACAAATATTATAGGGGACCACGTTTTACTCTATACAATTCCATGTATAAATGGCCTGAGCACTGCTAAATGCTGTTCTCTCTTTGGCGTTCCATTGCTAAACTAGATAAAAGGCTTGTGAATTAAGTGAAGACACGTGATGATCTTCCTTAATGGTCAATATCAGCCAACTGGTTCAAGGGCATGTGGTTTAGTGGTATCATTATAGTCCACTGGAAACTTTCAGTGCTAAGATATGGCAGTTATAATATCAAATAGCTTGGAATAACATGTCATGGTTGAATATTACCGTAAAATTAATGATATTCGAAATTGGCTCAAATGCACCTGACTTAGTAGAACCATTATGGTTCATTGTAAACTTTCAATGCTAAGATACAGCATGTAATACATCAAACAACTTGAAATCATGCCTCATGAATGAATATATCGTAAAATTAATGATAATCGAAATTGGTTTAAAGGTACGTGGTTTAGCGGTATCATTTTGGCCCATTGGAAACTTTCAATGCTCAGATATGGCAGATAATATATCAAACAATTTGGAATGAGATGTCATGAATAAATATATAGTAAAATTAATAATAGTCGAATTGGTTCCGTGATTCGTGTTTTAATGATACCATTATGAAACCATTGGTAACTTTCAATGCTAAGATATGGCATGTAATTACTTACGCCTTATATTATTAATAGTTAGTGTTAGGCAAATTTTAACAATAGCTAGTAGCTAATAATTCCTTCAATGGTACATCCTTGCGTAGAAAAGCGTTGGCAATAGTTTATGAAGAAAGAATTGACTCTTATACAGAACGCTTCAACAATTAACGCTTATTTCATTAAATAGGAATGTTAACAAATTAAAGGATTCTTATAGGTTCTAATCTATACAGAATTGCTACTTTCTCCATTTATCTTTTCAGGTAATTTTATTCCGTTTGAACTATACATTCCCCTTAGAAGTGCGCCTTGCTTAGCAAACACAGGCATACTTAGCATCCTCATCTATTTTTTAACAACAAAAGGCTTCTTTAGAAATCAAATGCTTTCCATTTCGGTTGCCTGACTTGTTTAAGTTTTGTTTAAAAAATTTTTTTAGTGAGCGTCCAATAGCTGGCGCTAGTATGCATATGTCTGCAAGGTCGTGTCCATGTTCTCTGCACATTGGACACCAACAATAGCATTAGGGAAGTTACGAGTCCTACAGCGTGGCCCATAAATAAGTTCAAGTTTTTGAAAGCCTACAACTTTTGAACGGAGCAAAGTACGGGTGTACGCAATTGACTGCCCCGGTTACATGATTTTATTGTGGGTGTATTATTTAACATATCATAATGAAACCTTGCAAATACATACAGCAACTTGCCAAGATTTTTTTGCCATGTTACAGGTGCTCGATTATGTGCTCCTTTAGTGACCCCATAGATATAAAATCTGTAATCAATGAAACATGTCTCTGTCAATTTGAGCAAAAGATCGATGATACGAGCCAGGTAATGTTAAATAATACACCTACAATAAAATCATGAAACCGGGCAAACCATTTCTGTATATATTAAATTCGTAAAGTGAGGAAAATAGCTCGTTATTTCCAGTACTTCCACAGAGCATCTCTGAATAAAACTTTCTCTAAAAGGTGAATTGGGCGGTGTGGCCCCCTCGAGTAACCGGCCCGGTTTCCAGACCTGACGCCCCCGGATTTTTTCCTGTAGGGCTATCTCAAAGAGAAAGTCGTACACCCACCCCATTGATGGCATCGAGGAACTGAATGAACTGATAATCCGAGAATTTCACACGATTCCTATTGAGTTCTGTCGCAAGGCGTGTGCAAACGTGACTTTCCGCCTCCAAGCTGTAATCGATCTCGATGGACCACAGATTGATATTGGACTGGAAAAACGCACATAGAGAAACTTTTTTGTATCCTTTGATGATGTATATCACTTGACAGATTAAATAAATTGTGTTCTAGAAATGGAGATGTCGGCTGTCAATTACCTGAACTTATTTATGGGCCACCCTGTAAAACTTTAAGATCTATCAACTCTACTATATTCAGACGATTATAGGAACACACATGGCCACTCTCACTTAATGACTAGCCAATCATCTTTAAACGTAGCCTTTCTTGCTCGGCCTTTGCTCTATTTCTTAAAGTGTTAATAGTTGCCATGTCTCAAAGAAAGGTTTTGCAGAGCACAGCGAGAGATGTTTCGAAGAAGAGTGAATTAATGGATATTCAAGATATCAGTTAACAAAATATATGTTTTTGTGAGAATTTCGTACAGAATAAAGAGTGACCTTGGAATGAGGTTAAGCCTGAGTCGCTCAGTTTCCATGGCAATGGAATGTGATTGTTTGTCTGTGTGTGTGTGTCAATGTCTTTTATATATGTGGTTGTACGCGAGAAAGAAGGAGAAAATGCAAATCAAAAACTTTCGACAAATAGTTTATTTTGAGTTTTGTATATGCGATTATGTGTTATTTAATTTCTTAATGATCCCTTATATAATTTTTACTTGTTATTACCTACCTATTTGATTTTTTATTCTTTTAATTTTCAAAATTGTTAATTGAAATAATCTGACAACGGGTCCGTTTTAGATGGTTTATTGCTATAGAAATTGAAAATTTTTATATTTGTTCCAAAGAGGTAATTATTATTATTTTAGCTATCGATAAATGTATTTAAAAGTAACGATCCCTAATTTTCCCATACGATATCGACCAACCCGATCGGGTTCATGCTTTGAATTTAACACTGTATCATCTCTACATGATCTTTTTCTCGCATGAATACGTTCTTGAGTAGAGATGATACATTGAAAACATGAACGCGACTGAATTGGCCGATACCATTTGGGAAATTAAACAATGTTACCTTGAACTTTTATCAAAGTAAATATTCGGAACTTTTTAGGATTTAATAATTAAGTTGAAGAAAACGTGAGCGCGGAATATGTTTGAGAGTACAAATGCTCCATAAACCATAATTATTTTAATAGACGGCGGATCGATTACATCGTTTTAAAATTTTACAATCAGGGTACCAAAGTGGACTTTCTGCTTCGCGGTGTGTCTGCAGAATTTAACTTCAACAAAAGTTCTAGTGATTTTTTTTTTTTTACCAGTGCACTTCCTTAGGCAATTCTTTAACATTAAGGACAAAGATCAGTTTTAGAGTCCAGCAAGCAAAATCACTGAGAATAGAGTAAAATAAACGAATAAATGAAAAGAAAAGTCCCCTGACCTGGGATCGAACCAAGGAGCATTAGTTTATGCGTCGCTGCTCTAGCCAACTGGCCTGGATGTCTTATGGACTTCCATGAAGTCACATGATAGCCAGTTGAAAATAATAATATTATTTGCCTAAAATATTAAATTCGCGTTTTCTAGTAACATGGCAATTTCTATAATCCAACAGTGGATATAGTGCTCCGGTTCATATACGCCGGATTACTGAGATTACATAAAAATTGTATGTCTTTACATAGAAATAGTTTTAAATCATTTCAAATAATTATCTTTTTTGCGAAGAAGTGATAAATTTAAGAAACATTAAAATTGCTAAGAAACATGTCGGGAATTGGCAAACTTTGGTTGGGGTTCTGCTCTCATTTACTATTTATCGGAGAAAAAAATTATAAGTCTCGTAAATAGAGTGAATTCATTCTTCTGACGTAATGAAATCGAAGCATCAGATCTTGTTATTCAGTAGATGTTGGCTCTGCGCCTACTTCAGTAATCGAATTAATTAGGTTTTCATTAATTTATTGAGCGCTTCCATTTGTCAGAACGAAAACAGTCTTCTTCAGGTTGTTTCTTTATTTCCAAAGATTTTTTCTGATATCTCTCATCTAGGCTATAACAAACAAACGAATTATATAAGAATCTGTAAAATTGTTTTAAGATTATACCGGGTGATCCAAAAGTCAGTAGGCTTTTTAAAACCTTATAATTATTTAACTATTTACAATAAAACGATGCGGTTTACACAGAAATGCTCAGAAACATGGGGGATTTTTGTTTATAATGAAATATTTTTTTTATATTAGTTGCATTTTTGACCAAAAGGTGGCGCTGGAGTTTTAAATTCATTTTAAATTCAGTTTCTTGAATCTTCGAAAATCGCTTGTGTCGAAGCGTTTCTTAAAGCAACATCAAAATAACATCCTTACAGCCAAGATAATGCGCAATTAACTTATCTGCTTGTTTCACGCATGATAAGATTGTATTCTACATGAAACTCCAGCGCCACCTTTTGGTAAAAAATGTAACTAATATAAAAAATGTTTTTCATTATAAACAAACATCCCCCGTGTTTCTGAGCATTTCTGTGCAAACCGCATCGTTTTATTGTATACAGTTTAATAATTATAAGGTTTTAAAATTTAAATAAAAATCACCTGACTTTTGGATCACCCGGTATATTACATGTATGGAGGAAATGTAAGCGACATTATATTTATTAATGCCTTTTTCATAGAAGTATCTATCAATTTTATCAACTAATAATTTACAGTTGTAAGTAGATCTACAGTTGGAATACTTACTGGTATTACGAGGCTCGTCCAGAAAGTAAGTTCCGTTCGGTAATAAAAACAAAACTACTACATATATATTCAAAATTTTTTCTTTACCAGATTCTATGTACCTTTAACTATTTTTCCACAT
>JAHWFO010069308.1:1687308-1774822 GCA_023313115.1 Rhysida immarginata | reverse complement strand
ATTTATTTATTTATTTATTTATTTATTTATTTATTTATTTATTTATTCACCAAGTGCCCAAACAAGCATATCAAGCAAAAAAGTATTACCATTCTTCTGAGGAAAATTAATTTCGCATTAATTGTACAACAGGCCATCAATTTAACTGTAATTTATTTAACAGCTGCCTCAATGCGAGGCTATATTTTACCATAGTTGGTTTCTGTGGTAACTTAATGATTGATAGTTCTCATGATTTGCTGGTAAGATTATACAACAGACTACCTTTCAACTCGTTAATTTAACTTTGAAGTTCCGTTAAAGCTAACATCTTTGCTTCTAATTTTTTTCCTATTATGTGATCAGATATGGAACGAATTACAAGCAGACTTACGTCGACTGGTTGTCACTGATCCAGCCTCAAATGAGATAAACAAACCGAAGTTGTTCCGCAAAAATTTTTAGTTATTATGCATCTATCCAACTTAATAAATAACTATTACAAAATATCCTACTCATTATTATTCCAGGGAATGCAATAAATAAATAAAGCGCAATAAAGACGGAAAGCAAGAACGATAATTAAACGACTAGTGCAATGAGGCTATGACAGAGATTGATTGGCTGATGAACGTAGCTAACATCATGAGCAGGTGATCTATTGCAGGAGGAGCTATATTTTTAAACCACTAACTAACAAAATTTGCGGGATATTATTGCACAAAATATTTGCGAGTTGAACTACTAAACCAAAACATCGAATTATAGTCAGTGGGGCGTCAAGTGGAGATTCCATAAATGTGATAGCGATGGTGTTCGTGTGGCATTAAAACTGTATGAATTACTTGCTTGTAGACAGTCTATCCTTCGATGATTTTTATGACAAAGAATTTTGCCAGGCCCTAATGGAAAGCAAAATTCATAAAAAATTTTTCTTTCATTACAACTATTCGATATGACAGCCTGGTAAAGCAGCAAACGTCTAAACGATAAACCCATCTGTTTAGTTTTCTCGAGTCTCCTCAGGAACATGCGGCCCTTCTGTGCGCTTTCCTTTACTGAAAAACCTTGTCTCTTTGAACTGCCTGTACCAACGGTAGATGTTATCATCGCATGGCAGTTCAATACCAAAACGTATAAAACGTTTTCGAAACTCCGCTGCATAATCGAGATTGAAGAAGTTTCGCAAACGGAAGCACACAATACATCTTTTGCTGGTCAGTCGCCATTTCTTGCACTGCAAATCTTCCGCTACCTAGTGGTGGCTTAGAAAAACAGCCTGAGCGCGCCAAGTTCATACGAAACTTTATGGTTCTTTTGCACAGTTCTCTATCATACGTACTATTTTATCCGTAGTAGATGTTTGAAAGTGTAACATTATTTTTGACTCAGCCTGTGTAGAAAAAAATTATGATTGAAAGGTAGCTTCAGCAAACTTACAGTTTTGAATTACATTAATTCAAAATTGAAATTGAAATTTTTAAGTTTTGAGTATGATATACTAATTCTTCATCAAAAATTCGGTTCTTATATAAGACTCATGTTTGCCATTCTAATCTAAGGAGTCAATGGATGTTTTATTTTATCTTCGCAAGAAATATATTTTTTCTGAATTCAACGGTAAGATTCCGAAAAGCTATCTTATACGAGTGGTGCAAAGATTTTTCAAAGCTTTCATCGGCAATTTAGAATTCTAGCTGATGATGAAAATGTCTGATGTCAGAAACTTTCCCGCAGAAGTTCCAGTCGAATCCATTTCAAAGCGGAAAGGAAAAAAATCCTCATTTGGCGGCAAAAATTTCCTTCCAGCCTGGGAAAGGCGAAGAAGAAGAAGAAATATAAAGAAGGGTTAAAATGGAAAGGGTAAGAGATGGTGGCGAGGACGAGTTCTATGGGTGACAACATTGAGGAAGACATTGGAGCTTTCGGGGACACCTACTGGTCCTCGAGGGAAACGACAGAGAAAGTGACATGGTGAGGGTTGTCAGCGAACGATTTTCGAATGTTAAAAATTGTCGGCCGATCGATTTATTGGGTTTTTAGATGTCAGGCGTGGTCATCAGTCAGCGGTGGAACTAAAGCGCGATGGGAAGTTTGAGGGTGTATGGAAACGCCCCTGGGTGATGAAGAAAGGAAGCTTCTGGTTTCATTATTACCACTGGAAATCTCGCTCTCTGACTCGCTTCGATTTCCAATGAGTTCTCTCTGTAGTCAATTTGATTCCAACCAACTTTACCAATAGATAAAGAGCGCGTTTCAACTCCGAGGATAAATACATTAAACTAGGGATACTTCGTGCGAAAAATATTTTGCCTCGAAAGGAGATCTGGGCTCAGATAGGAACTCGAGATAAATCCAATAAAATAGATTACGGGCATGAAAGTCAATGGAGCATTGATTCCTGAAAGTTCTAACCGGTTGTAAACCAAATGACGCTTTTCTGAATCGTGGTAATCTTGCCGAAACATAAAAATTAATATGCAGCCATTAGCTGACTAGCTTCGCTTTAAAAAGAAATTAGAAAAATGGTGCGTAAAACGGGAATGCTATAAATATGGAATAACCGTATTTTATGTAGTGGTAAACTTTAGAGGCCCTGATAAATAAGGAGACAAATAGAATTTTTGAAAAAAAAATACATACAAATATAATTCAAAATAGCTTTCCTTAAGACTCGTATTTTGCACATCTCTACTTTAAAAATTGAAAAGAGTTTGGAACTTCTTGTACTTTATATTTTCTACGTATATTGTAATTTCGCTAGGGTTTCTGTTTTTGTCCCTTCAACTTCATTTTTAGCTTTCTGTTAAAAAAAAGAGTATCCGGAGAATATGGTGGGGTGTTTAACTTCTACTTCCCTTTCTTAAAATGAGAAAAGAAGCTTATTTTCCAGTTTCCAACGTCTTTTTTATGTTTAACATTTTTTACTTAAGCACAAATAAAGGAGGAATGTGGTTTCCTTTAAAAGCAGAATAAATATTTTTTTCATGTGATAAACATGAATGGGCATATATGAGAGAAATTCAGCAATTATATCCAAATCATTATAAGAAGAATATGCCGATTTGAAAATTGGTTTAAATTTATGTAGTTTCTGGATTCTTCCATAAGACTGTTCTTCAATTTGACTGTTAAAGTGGTTATCCAATAATATATCCGAGTGAATTCAACCATTTATTTCTTTAATGTAGAGTTAGCTATATTCAAGAATCAAAAATAAAAATTTCATACTATCATCAATTATCTACAAAACTGATAAGAATTTACTTCCTATAATTTTATCGTCATTGAGAAAACTCCTAAATTTATGTTAAAGTTAATAAACTGGTGAATATTAACCACGCATGCCAAGAATTTCTTAGCATAACACGGTTTTGTCGTTAAACATCTCAAACAGCGAATCTCAAAATGATTGCAGAGTTATTGGGTGACATCATATAGGAAAGGTCCAAGGGTTAATGATGCCATTAACAATGAAAACGTTCATTACCCAGGCCTGAAATAAATAATTTTTAACATTCGCCGTAGTTAACAGTAATCGCGATATAACTTGACACTAAGAAAAAATGAAATGCGAATGAACATTATCAGCAACAAAATTTCATTAATCTGATATAAAGTTTCGCGGTGATCGCGAATATGCAGCCAGTATATTTCCTTATAGTGGCCTAATATATGAAAGAGGACAAAATATTAGATTTTTTTAATTAAAAAATAACCCTGACGCTCTAACGAATATATGGTGCCAGCATTATGTATTTGGCATTATGTATATTGTTATATATAATATAGATTTTAATTCCTCTATATGTTTTTGGCAATTTATTATCAAAAAGTTAAGCCTAAATATTTCTTATATTGCACCTATTGAACATTTTGGCATTTATAGTTAACATTTTTAATATCATTGTTTGTGTTTCTTTAGGAAAATATAATTGTTTATTTACGAAAATATATTTTTTTTTATTTTTTGTGTTTTCTCCATATTTGAGCCACAGTCACGGAGGATATGTTTTCTCGCATCACACGAGACTTCCAGATAGAGTGTCTTAAAAGTTTGTACTGTGGGTAAAATCTGAATATATTCTGTACTAAATTTCGTATTGCTGGTAATGATACGTTTGAAAGCTTTTCCATAAAAAAACAACATTTTGAACGTGTTACCGGACTTTATAGAAAAGCGGTGCCCATTTAGTAGCGGTTTTTCTACCTTACAAAGCATTCCAGTATATTTTATATTAATTAAATATTTTCTGTATATTACAGAAACCTTTTTGTAAATTACATAAAGTTTCATATACAAAATTAAACCGAACGCGGGGGCATCTTTTACTTCTTTCATGACAGTACATTGTAATATTTTTACTTTCAAGCCATAAAAATGAGGTTAAGGCATAAAATCCTTTAATATCTATTTATATCGGTAGAAAGGTGGATCATAATAATGTTCCTATTGATTAAACAGGTGGTAGCCTTACAGTATAACAGAGGGACATCAGGAGTTCCAACTAGTTTCGCCATTTATTCCCGCCGGCCAGGTGGCCGAGAGGGCTAGGGCGTAGGCTTTCTAGTTCTCGAGTCTGCCTGGTCGCGGGTTCGAATCCCGCCGTGGGCATGGATGTTTGTGTTTGTCCTGGGCTGCGTACAGATATAACTTGTGTAAAAGGCGCAAAATGACCTTAGTAGTCGACGCCATAATTTCTAATAAACCAAACCAACCATTTATTCCCGGCTTTGTCAAGGAAATATACAGCAAGAGGCATGCAAGCCTTTATATACAGAACAGTGGTACAAATTATGCAAATACATGAACCAATAGGATACAAAAGAATTAAAGAGGAAATAATTGCCAATAGGATAAATAGAATAAGCACAGATTTTTGAATTACACAATTTTTGAATTGTGTAAACGCTAATTTTATATATTATACAAAAAATTATACAAAATTCCGATATGTCGATGACATCCTCGTCCTCTTTGACTCCCGATCCACTACCCCCACTAATATTGTTAACGCTTTTAACTCCTTTTCCCCACATATCCAATTTACTTTTGAACTAGAAACTAACCGATCCATCCCTTTCCTCGATATCCTCATTACCAACAACCCCCACACTAATCGCCTCTCCTTTTCCGTCTTCCGTAAACCGACCACATCCTCCAACTTAATACACCGTTCCTCCTCACACATCCCCACCCACAAACAAGCCTCATTAAGATTCCTAATTGACCGTGCCCTGAAGCTCCCCCTCAGCCCCCTATCCAGATCATCCGAACTCCGCATAATCCGGAACCTCGCCCATGCCAATGGATATTCGACCTCCATGTTCTCCCGTATTCTTCACCGCTGCAGACGGGCCCTCTTCTCCCCCTCCCCTCTTGTTTCGCCCCTTCCCAAGAAATGGACGTCCTTATTGTATTTGGCCCTAATTTCTCCCAGCTCTCTAACTTCCTGTCGTCCCTCGAATATCTTTTCGTACTCCTACACCATCAGCCCGCATCCTGAACTCACCCGCCGCCGTCACCACCGACACATATTCCCAATCCGGAGTTTACCGCCTGAATTGTGCGTTTTGCGACAGATTCTATGTAGGATTATCGACCCACAATTTTGCAGTACGATTCAAAGAACATATTGACTCGTATAGAAAACGAGATCGTATTTCCCACTATGCAAACCACCTCGAAGATTCCGGACACGCTTTAAAGACACATGAAGAAGTTATGTCTGTCTTACATATCTGCAATAAACCAGAAAAAACTGCTATCCTCGAAGCGATCGAAATATTCAAAGCCAAGAAGTCCTCCCCCCACCTGCTTCTCAATTGTCAAACAGACTTTAATATGTATGCAATACTTAACTCTTTATCTGATCTATTATGATTCCTTTTTTCTCGATTTCTTTATTATGGTTTATGTTTTCTTTTGCATTTTGTTATTTCTTGCCTGTTTATTTTATTTTCTGTAAATCCTCTTGTCCTCAGACAACCGGATAAGTTCTCTTTTCGGTCCGCGTAAACACGCACTATCCCTGTGTATATTTTCTTTTTGTATAATTTATAAAATTAGCGTTTACACTCTTTTTATTCCATTGGCCATAATAATTCAAAAATCTGTGCTTATTCTATTTATCCTATTGGCAGTTATTTCCTCTTTAATTCTTTTCTATCCTATTGGTTCATGTATTTGCATAATTTGTACCACTGTTCTGTATATAAAGGCTTGCATGCCTCTTGCTGTATATACCAATCCAATACGCGCTCAACAAATCAAAGAAAGCGAGGTTCAGTCTGATTGCACTTCTGGGGCGAAACAGCGCTCTTGGTGTGGATAACAAACTCTTGATATACAAGGTTGTGATTCGTACTATTTTACTCCATGGAATGCCTGCTTGGGCTTCTATTTGCAAATCTAGATGGAAGGAACTCCAGACCTTCCAAAATGTTGCTCTCCGATCCATTGCCCAACTTGACAGAAGAGTTGCCAACAACCATTCTATCTATGACGATTTGGGGATGACCCACATAGGCACCTTTGTCCAGACACTTAAGAAGAACATGCTACCCAAGATGGAGAATCACGAAAATACTCTGGTTTCTGGTATTCTGGACCATCCACTCGTTGTTAAGGGTCCCCTCAGGTTTCGAAGACCCCTCCATATCCTGGATGTCTGCTTTGATGACGTTAACAAGGCCGTCTTCCCCAACTACTGGATCTTTTAGATCCTGCTGATTTTTGGGGACTCTATTCGTCAATCTACAATCTGACTCTCGTCCCTTCTTGGGACTTATTCTCTGGAGGACTAAAGAGGTTCATCAGGCTTCTCTCCCAGTTCAGTGTACCTCCTCTGGTTCACTCTTTGGGCGAGCGTGCAAAGCGAGCTTGGCTCCTGGACCACTCGCGTCTTTCTTTTCACTACACTGTTCGATTGTCGATTGTCGATTGCTGTATATATCCTTGACAAAGCCGGGAATAAATGGCGAAACTAGTTGGAACTCCTGATGTCCCTCTGTTATACTGTAAGGCCACCACCTGTTTAATATCTATTTAATTAAAACATCTCCAATCAATTTTGAATTCAGCAATGATTTTTTCCATCTATTTACATGGTATTACTTAATTTTTTCTTATTAAAATCCGTTTTTATCTGCTTCCGTCTAGCCTTTTACCATGCAATTTGTAAATATAACCAATGACCTCTCTCTCTCTCTCTGTCTCTCTCTCTCTCTCTCTCTATGGTAAATAACTCTATTTGAAAGTATAAGAATAAATTTTTTTTATTTAAAATTTTTTAAAATTTATATATACTTAATATTAATCTTTCTTAGAGGATATTCCTATAGAGGAATGTTTGTTTATTTAAATTTATTCAAATTTTCAGTAAACACACATAAAACGGAAATTAAATTACTAAACAAAAAAACCAAAATCCCTTCAAATTTAAATTAAAAGACAATATTAGCCTTGGTTATTATAAGCTGCTAAACTACATATGGGATGCTAAATTTAATTCTTTTAATTCATGTTTTAAGAAACAGCATAGGTAGAAAAAATTTTCCTTCCTATTTTCATTTATAATTTTAAATAAACATCTGCGGTAAGGCGTCTAAATAAATCCTCATCGAACATTCTTAAGATATTATTAATGTATAATAAGAATTCGGTGAAAATTCTTCAAATGATCTTAAAGTACGTTGTAATAGTTTCTGCTTTTTTATCATTTAGTCATTAACGTTCCCAATTGGACAAATTTCTCGATTTGTAATTCAACATTCCTCTTAATTACTGGAAATTAAAATAATTAATAAGCTCTTTGCGCTTTTCACAATCTGGTTTATAAACATCACATTGATGAGCTAGGGGAATGACGAGCGCTATTGCATGCGCAATATGATAATCTACTGAAAATTATGTACCGATTTTGTATAAACAAATTTTGAACCTGTCAAATGACAAGTTTTCCATTAAAAAATAATAGATTATTCCCATAGAATATTCTTAATACGTTGTCAGCTGCATTTTAGGCGCTGCAGTTTCGTTGATGAGAAAATAAATTGCTTTCGTTGACATTGTCGAACAGTTTACTATAAAGATAGCGCTAGAAGCTGTGAAACACACTAATAACATTCAGACCCAGTTATTCAGTTGGCTGATTTCTACGAAAATGCTATTGCGAAAGTCTTTGAAATCAGGCTCCCATGTTCAAGAATTGGTGGTGAGCTCGGCGAAATTGTTCCTAGATGAAAACTCTGGTAATTTATATTTTCTAAAGATACTAATAATTTATATTACTAATATTTTAAATATACTAATAACATAATCTACTAATATACAAAATTAGGAATATGCAAACCTTAATACTTTATTAAATAATAAATTTTTGTTTAAAAATAAATATTTGAATTCAAAAGCAAACTCTCGACATTCAACTCTACCAATTAAACATTTAATTTAAATTTTTTAAAATGAAAAACCCTTTTAATACTATAGTAATGATACAAGTCTGCCAAAAGTATGTGTAACGTAGTTCGGCTTTTTTATTAAACATTAGACAAAAAAAAATCCTATAGATGCAGTTGTGTAAAAAAAACAAACAAAAAATAAACAAACTTTAATTTACATAAGTTCCACTTCACGAAAAAATTAGAAAAGAAAATTATTTGGATCGGCAACATACGAAAAAACTTCCTCTGAAAGGAATCTTGCTAACTTGGTAATTTACATACTGGCCACCGAATTATAAAAGTTTTAATAATGTTTTCTGTACATTTACGTCTCCCTGAGGCACACGTGGAACCTCCTATTTCAGATTCGGTGATTTTAGCTGGAGTTTTATTGAAACTTGGTGGTATAGTATTTCACGTGTTAAAACTTTTATTAATATCGTCTTGTGCATTCTTTAGCCCGAATTACAGCGCATATGAGAATAAGCATGAGTTCCACAAGATATTTAAGTAGATCCACATCTAGAGAATATAGTTTGGGTGAAAGAAGAAGACTCTTTCGAAGCGCTCTTGCACAGGGAAGCTGGATGCATTGATTCATAAGCGCCTCCGTCACACATCCTGATATTATCAATAGAAAACAAAGTGTGACGTGACCAGTCAGATCTTTTTCCAATCGAGTACTGTCCAATGAAATCTTTCCTCACACCATTTAAAATGAATTTTCCTATTCTGCTTCCGTGTTGCCTTGAGGATATAAACTTATTCATACAAATCTTTGTGATTATCCGCACATAGTTTTGTTTTGTATGGTTGCCGAACTGCAAGTATTAAATAAATTCTTCAATTGATTTAATCGTAAAACTGTTGCTCTTCACAAGTCTAGTAAGTTGGTGTCGATCTGTCATCACAAATTTTTTGGATGACAATTACAGGTTTTTTCAGACTGGTAGTGCGGATGATCAACGACTTGATTGAATTCTATATTTCTGTCTGCCTGCAATTTTCTTAAGGTGCGATACATATGATATATGAAATGAATGAGTCTTTCATCCATATTTTTGTAGCAATAAAGTTCTAAAATAAAATAAAGTTTCCAAACTATGCTATAATGCGAAAATGCATGCGGTAGACCCAATAAGCGTAAATTTGAAATAATTTTCAAAATTTGGCTAATCATTACAGAAATATACACTGTAGCATAGCAATCGGATGATATGAAATGCGATATTCGCTCATTATTATATGCTGAAAAGAGCATATATTGGTTTCGCTCTGTTTGTGTGTCTGTCTGTCTGTCCGCTTGTCCATGCGATTACTCGAGAATGCTTTAACTTTTTCAAATTCTGCTTTCGCTCTTCGATAGCGCCTTCCTGAGCTCACCTGATTAGTTAGTAATTGAAATCGGTCTAACAGTCACGTGACTATTAAGACCCAAATCCCCTCATTAAATTTTTTTATTGGCAATATAAGGCATGTAATATGTCATTCGAACGGGAATGACGAGCACAAGACTATGACATTCTTTTCGATTTTCGAAATGCTATGTCCGAGAAAATGACCCCCAAATAGTACTTCAATGACCCCTTATTACGAGCTTTAGCTAAAGCTATACAGGGTGTATCAGGTTCGATGGTCATAAAGTACCTAGCGTTGTTCTCTGCAAAATTCTAAGCATAATTTTCCTTATCCATTTTTCAAAATTTAAAAAAAAAATGCTTGAAATCGTTATCCAAAGTTTGGCTGGAAGCCAACGAAAAAGACAGGCCTCGAAGCGGAAAAGTCACCTGACCATCTGGGTCCGAACAACAATCCAACCTTCATTGTTTCCAACAATCGGAAAAACACTCATTGTTTACATCCAAGATGGAGACAATGAAGATTGGATTGTTGTTCGGACCCAGATGATCAGATGACTTTTCCGCTTCGAGGCCTGTCTTTCTCGTTGGCCTCGAGTTTGGCTATTATGACGTAATTATAAGCCTTCTGACGTAATTCATCCATGCAGTAATGACATAATTTTTTCCTGGCCCCCTCCCTGCTGAAGGCAAGTTCATTCATAAATGGGTAGGAGAAAGTCAATAGATGAGCTTAATTGTTAGCTTACTTTGAAAATAAACAGTAGGGCTCTACTTTAATGAACTCAAAATGACTGTCTCCTACCCTTTTATGAATGAACTTGCCTTCAGCAGGGAGAGTAAATGGCATAGATAGATTACGTCAGAATGCTGAGAATTACGTCATAATAGCCAAACTTTGGATAATGATCTCAAGCATTTTTTTTGAGAATTTTGAAAAATGGATAAGGAAAATTATGCTTAGAATTTTGCGGAGAACAACGCTAGGTACTTTATGACCATCGATCCTGATACACCCTGTATATAAGAATACAAGCTTAATCGGTACCTTAATGTGTCCGGTCGGCCATCGTTTGTACGATAACGTGAAAATGGAAGAACTGCGATATATTAACTTTTGATGAGCTCTCGTGCACTTCAAGCATGTGCACTAATGTAAAGAATATGAACTTAGGGCATATAATATATCAATCGATTCCTACTGACGAGTCATAAGTAAATACAGTGTTACTTTTTGTATATCACTTATGCATTGTTGGTGGCAGTTTGGGGCACGTGCCCTTTATGAAGTTTCGTCGATGCACGTGCTCATTTCGTTTTAAAATTTAAGCAAAACACCAGATGGCGAATTGTACTACCCATCCTAAAGCAGCCATTTTTAATGTTAACCTACGGGGAAAACGGCGGTTTTAATTGAATTTTTTTTAAATACGAGGGGAAACAATTCGGTTTTCAAAGATTTATTAAAATTCAATAATAAATGAAAATTGTTAAAAAAAAAATTGTTTAAGTGCCAGATGGATTTTCTTATGAAAATTCGCATAAAAAATACCGCTTTTTTTAAACATCATTTTGCTGAGCTACATAATTTATTAATTCCGTAAAAATGTTTAGCCTGGCATTTTTTAATTTGAGAAAGCAATAGCTATTGCAAATTGTTAAATTTTCACTTCTGTTAAAAATTTTATTACAAATTTATTTTAAAAATTCATTTTAATTAAAAATAAGAACTTGTGAAAAAGTGATAGATATCAATAAAGATAGTGAGACATTTAATATTTTTAACATCACCATTTTTATTAATTCAGAACAAAAAATTTTAGTTTCTCCCATAGGTTAACATTAAAAAATTGCTGCCTTAGGATGGATAGTACAATCTGCCATCTGGTGTCTTCTGGTGTCGAAATTCTTCCCCATTGAAAATTCACGAATTAAATGCTTTTAATAAAGTAACAAGGCAAAAAAAGAGACTGGTGTTGCCACCTCGTATGAAACAATGTATTAGGCTTGCCAGAACAACAAAAACTAAGAACTTAGCTCCCTATTATGGTCGCAAACACATGTTGATTGTTCAGTGACTTACGGAGTCAAAAAAACCTTGTAATGAATCACTATGCGAGGGTTTGATTACTTGAATTTATTTCATGAATGTTATGCAATATTTGTTATTAATTATACGTGAACCTTTTTGTGTGATCAGTGGATAATACTTCTAGTAGTAACAGAATTTCACTTGACCAATATGTTAACTGTTTTAATCCACCGTCAACTACTAGAATCCAGGTATGTAGTGTCACTAGTTATTGACATAACTTGTCACTTTTTGATAATTTCTGTGTTTAAAAAAAAACGAACAAAAATATACTTATGTGATATATAGCATGTAGAGTAATAATAAAGTCTAAAAAAACATGATAGTTTTAAGTCTAACTTTTTAATTTCCAGTAATTGACCTACCTGTGTCAATTATAGGAACTTGACTGTCAATTTCTAGATCACCCACTTTGACATAAATCTTCTAGGTCCTATTCGCCGATTCTTTTTGTTGGTCCTGAATCTTTTCACAGAGACGATTAACAGATAGCCTACTGGTGGTCTGTTTACTATGATAAGAAGTAGCATAGGATGAATTGGATGAATTTTGCAAGTAGGAGAACAACCGTCAAAAATCAAGTTTTTCTACGAACAATTTGTTGGCCTAGATCTGATGATATTGCACTATTGGAAAACACCTTCATTTTCTATGGTCCTTGCACTCTACATGGGAGTGGACTGAATTTATTTATTATTTCGAAGGAAAACAAGATAAATGATCTAAGTGAACAAGTTAAGAATAATTTCTTTCATGTATTTAGCTGTCTTTTTAAATAAATTTCTTCCACTCAGAAAACTTCAATCAACAAAATCAGTAAGCTTTGAAGATACCAACTACAGTGGCTTTGAAGAAATTTTTCACGAATTTTAATAAAATAATAATTTTCAATTTTTCTCTAATATTTAGAGCTCGTTGTTGAAAATGCAAATTTAAATGTGCTTTTCTAAGCACACAAAAAATTGCAAATTCATTGTTAGCATTTTATTTTTAGCTATGATATTAACAGCCAATTGGCTTTGGGGAAAGTTCTTGTTAGTTTAATTTTCACATTAAAATGTGCGATATTCTCTTGATCATCTGTGGTCGCCAGAAACCCATTAGCGCTCGCCTAATCTGCATCGGAATCAAATACGTTATTCATTTTTGCCCAACTTTCTCAAATAGTTTTCCGATATCTAAGTCCGAGTCTCCTGCCATTGGACTCGATACAATTCGCATTTCGTTCATGCCATTTGTTGACTTAATTAAAAACAAACCAAGTTGCGTCCAAGTAAGAACAGAACGATCACGATTTTGCCTGGTTACCCGCAATGTCTGAGCACTGAAGGGAAAACGTATATTTCAACTTCAACCTTCATGCCTTGGGAAATTTTCAATTTAAAATAGAAATTAAAATTTCTTTCGTCATCACAAGTTCGAGCATAAGATTATTTGGAAAAATCTCATTTTTAAAATAACAAAAACTTTTAAATATTGACGAATTAAAATGAATTTTTTGTAGATTATGTCCTAGAAATATTTAAAATTATATAATAATTAATATAAAGTTTCAATTTTATTTAACGATATTAACTCTAAGAATGTAGGAGTAATATACAAGATGGTTATAATTAAACTTACAGTAACCAAGTGATGTACAGAAAGAGTCGACAGATCACAACAAAAAATAACACAAGGGTTAATCAAGGTTGGCCTAGACTTTTATTTTTACAGAGAAAATGTAATGTCGGACAGCAACCAAATTAGATCAGTTTATCAAAGTATTTCCCATGTGTAATTCAGACACTGATACCTTCCTGGTCAAAGCACACAGCTTTCTGCAGCGTTTCATCTGTCTTGAACTTCTGCCTCCCCCCAGAAGCTCTTTAAAGGGCCTGAACAAATGATAATCACTGGAATATAAAGGGCATGGGACTATCAGCCTAATTAGGCAAGCGTCTCTGCTGTAAAATTCTCCGTGTGAGGCCGGGCATTGTCATAGATAAGAATGACATTTCCGGACACCATCCCAGGTCTTTTCTTGTAAATGGCGTTGCGTAAGGCATCATGAAGCAATTTGCAATAATACTGGGTGTTCTTTGCTATACCTTCATTAAAAATGGCTCGCTTAAGATTTGCGAGTTCAGAGGTGTGGCTGTAGTCGATCATGTCCATGTATTGCAATTTTCACCATCTCTCGTTCCCCGCTAAACTTGTTACACCAATCGTACATTCTTGCCCGTCACATCGTTTCTTCCCTTTACTGTGCTTGAGATCTTCTCAAAATCTCAGCATGTTTAAGGTGCTCCTTCGCAAGAAATTTGATTATACAGCTGTTTCACAGCTAGAGAGAGAGACACTCCTTGTTGCCATGTTTGCTGCAGCAACTGCGCATGCGTCAAATACCTCATGCCGAAGCGGTATATTCAAAAAAAGATTACGTAACGTTCCCTGAAAAGTATAATTTGCTAGAGTTACATGTATATCTCGATTTTATATGCAAAAAAGTCTAGTCAATCTTGAACGACCCTTGTAACATTGGGAAGACAATTTACGAATAAAAAAATTAATTCATTTTACTGCCAATAATTAGAGTCGGTGTGCTAAAATTAAGAAATTACTGGAGAACCGTATCCCTTACTTTATAAATCAAGATTTTTCAGTATCTGAACCATTTGAATGCAAAAATATGCTGCACGTGCACGGGCACGTTCTGCATGTTCTTTGCGCCACCGACGAATGCACTTTCGTTCTGTGCTGATGTCCAGCCCCACTTCAGGGGTTATACGATATGACCAGGCAGCCCTGGATAGACTGTTAATGAACCTTCCTCTCTCACACAAGGTTACCTGATACTGTTGAGGCATCGAGGCATGAAATTTAAGGTATTTGACAAGGCCTCACTGTCGCACAAAACTGTAGAAATTTTGCATTTTTAATCATTTGGAGCTTCTAATGTACAGCGGTTTGACTTGGCTTACGTACGTACGGAGGAGGGGGAGAGGTTGCGTTACTTTTGACGGCGTGTGTAATTTAGAAGTTATTTTTAATGAAAGTTCCAATCACATAAGTTTAATGAATTTTGCAAACATTTTTATTCTGTGAGTTCTCCCGATTTAATTTATATACATTTTAGAAGTATTTCATAAAAAGGAACCAGTTTTGATATATTCCTTTTTCATATTTAAAATTTTAAACTTGTAAATATGGGAAATTTTAAAAATAAACGAAAGTTTTACTACTTTCGGTTATTGTAGGGTAACTGTGGTGTTCGAGAAAAGCGCGGCAATGAGCTTACACCAACTTTAACAACTATTTGCCCGTTCCACTATTAGCATTTGCCCGTTCCACTATTAGCATTACACCTACTACGTACGCGTGTACTAAGCACGTGCATTAAGTGCTTGGCCTGAATTGAGGAAAACCAGTTTTGGACGTTGCACCATGACAAAGAGCCAGCTCAACCATTCGCATTTATCTGGTAAAACATCAGAGAGGGGTTTTTTGAACACCCCTGACATGTATTACTCGAAATTGATCTTTCCTAGGAATTGTAATTTGAATTTAATACCCAGAAGTGATATTTGAGTTTAAATTATCTTCTCAGTGTCTTTGAAATTTGGAATTCAGTCTTATTTTAATGATTGCTTATACCTCATTTGCTCATTTACAAAGAAAGCAAAGTTAACTTTCATGGAGAACTCTCCGTCTTGAATAATGACTCAATCGCACGATGTCATTTTCCGCTCGCTTAATGCTTTTCTGAAATGATTGGTAGATGGAGAAATGTCTGTCGAAAAAGTTAGCGTGTCTTCATTCCATCAAACCAATTCATACTTTCACATTATGGCTCCCTCACGATATAGATTTCGTTTGTTCCTTTATTAGAGCTCAGATCATACTTTTGTTCTGAATTTTTAGTTTTACCAGTTTAAGTTTCGTTTTAGTTTTTTATATCGTAATTTGTTTATTAATTTTTTTATTTCATTTTTATTACTCGTATTTCAATTGCGTCTTTCCAGTTGTTCGAACTTGCCATCATTCCTTTATTTCATCTTTTAAACCAGTTACAATGTTTATTTAACATGCTAACATACCCCGTATATAAAATAAAATGGGCGCATAGCATTTTGTTATTCTGAAGATAATCGAAAGAATATTTACAATAGAAAGGACTCTAAATTTAAAATTTAATAAAAATCATAAAATTTCTTTTCCTTATGTTTACTTATTTTTATGCACAATTCACGAAGTAGAAAATTCTCATTTAAATCGGAAAAGAAAGCTTTCAAAAGAACTGTTATATTTGATGTTGAATTTTGAATGCCTTTCGGATGTTGGCATTTCAAATTTTGCCATTTAAATGATGGGTATGCTTTTATTGAAGCACGAATATTTTATAAATACAGACGATTTCAAAGCGCTCAAGCTTTTGGTACCCTGGGTTTTGAGATCAAAGGCCTTGGCATCGCAGCCAATCAGGCGTGCGCTTTACTCGCATGCTAACCATTTTGTTAATTTCGGATTGAATAATATAATGTTCGGGATGAATATTTTAAATTTTGGCAAAAATCAATTTAGAAAGAGATATATTTGGAATAACTTGGATATAATCAATCTATCAATTTGGAATACACTAACAGTCATCGTTTTATCTGCTGACAAATTTGCATTTTAAAAATAATATTCTTGAGAACTTAAACTTCAACCCCGTTTGTCCAAACAAAGTGTGATGAGCCTCGTACAAAGCATTTAGTAGCTTTCTTTGCTGAGATGCTTCCCGAAATAATTTACTTTTGAGAAGCAAGCATATATGGGTTTTGCGAGTAATTCTGTGGCTTCCGCTTTATTTGAGAAATCTTGCATGAAATGAATTAGCCCATTATACTTGTAGGCTTCATTAAGCGAAATATAAAGTGAAAATATGTTCACTCTACTTTTTATTATCATGCATTTATTACACATGAACTAAAGTAGGAGCATTTTATAAAGAACAAGCAGTGTTCGTTGAAAATTTCAGTTTGTCCTTATAAGTGCTAGGAATGTTTAGAGAGTGTTTGAATGATATCCAATAGGTAGGTTACGTTACGCTAGGTTCAATATCAAACTTCAATTGCATTTATTTAATTCATATAAAGATGATAATTCGAATATGGATTTTTTTAAATTACGATTTTTTTTAAATTACGAAGATTGTTAATTATATCCAAGTTTAGAGAAAAGTTTCATGACAGGATTTATAGCATGAAACTTGTTGGTGAAACCATTGCGTAACAGCAAATTCTATGTCATCGTCCTTCTATAATAAATGCTTTACAGTTCCAAACACATGAAAATTTAGAAAGTTCTCTAATATTAATGCATCTATTGGTGCATAAAGCAATTTCCAATTATCTCTATTTTGATCTGATGCTGCAACAAGAGCATGTCCTGGACGGACCAATTCGTGGGTTCCCGTCCTTGTCGAAATTCCTTGCACCATTCAACTGCTGCCGTATGAGAATAACTTTAGTCGCCGTATTTAGCTTTCATTCTAGTAAAAATTTTCATTGGTTAACACCTTTTAGCGGCCAAACGTAAAATAACTGCACGCAGATTATTTTGGATGGATTGTCTACCATGAACGCCATCTTCCAACTTAATCACAACTTTTAAAAAGAAGCAAACAGCTTAAATGTGTGACAGACGCCTCGTCAGTATTTAAACAATGCCTATAAACTGCTTTTCGTTGTGTACGCGATATCTTCGCGGACGCAGTCCAAACGTGTTTCCATTGAAATGGATAGATTGATAGATTATCTGCTCGACTTTCTTCCAGGTTAACGCAGCCACGCTTAATTGTAAAATATGCTTGCTGCATCGTAAAATCCCTGGATGAGAGACCATAAGCTCGCATTTATCTACATTATCTCTTAAATTTTAGTCAGTTTATGTCCTTTGATCAGGAAAAACAATCCATGGTGATAAAATTCGCAGAATATTTTTCTACCATATTTTAATCACTGACTCTACATGGCCTCCTAGAAGAGTCCATTTCCGTGTAAGTAATTATTAATTGAAGAGAAACAAATGGTCTGCTGGAAATGAGACTTGATCCGGGCCTTTTGGAAGTTGGTATAAATGCAAGATAAGCACTCCCCATACAATTATAGAGAGGAGCTTGTTGACAAGGTAGGTCATATTTTCTTTAGTTTATCGCCGACATAACTGGTAACAGGGCTCATTGATTCAAATGTCATGTTTCCAGTCATCTAAGATCCAGAGAGAGTTCTCTTTTTTTGACCCAAACGTTCATGTGATATGATATTAGCTAGAGGAATTTGTTAATCACCGGTTTCCATTACTATTGCACCTACTGCGCTCCTGAGAGATTCTTTTTGGAATGGAGGGGGCATTTCTGACATATCTATAAGTCGCCGAATATTTGTGCCACCCTCATTCTCTAGTTGGCTAAATAAATGCGAGAAAGAAGGCTTCGCACTTACAATGAATAAATCCACCCACCACTTTACTTCACCGATAATTTTGTCTATGATGAAATTTTATTCAGGAAAATACGTATATCCAATACTTTCTTCATACACTGAAAATGATTAATGCAATTTATGATCTCTAATGTAGAGATATACATCTCGAATTACTTCGAAGATTGTCGATCAGAAACACGTTTGGACTGCGCAGTCACGAATGTATCTCCTAGACAAAGGAAAGCTAATGTTTTACTGTGCATTGCTTAAGCACTAGTGAGGAATCTGACACACATATTAGCTGTTGGCTTCTTTCTACGAATTGTGATTAAGTTGGAAAAATGGCGTCCAAAAATAACCTGCTTGCTTTTATTCAATTTTTGCCCGTTGAAGGGCGTCAGCCAATAAATTTTTACGAGAATAAAAGCTGTATACGGCGACCAGAATTATTCTCATACGGCTTTGGTTGAATGGTACAAGAAATTTCTACAAGGAAAGGAACCCACGAAAGATTTGGTCCGTCCAGGACATGCTCGTGTTGCAGCATCAGATGAAAATGTGAGACAATTGGACAATTCACCTTACAGTTCCAACTTTTCCTTGTGGGAATTCCATGTCTTTGGCCCTCTAAAGTAATCACTAAAACGTGGCGGCTTAATTCCGATGCTGCCGTAGAGTTATGCAATGGTTCCGCCAATAACGGCAGAAATTTTAACATATGCGAATCTATAGAATAATGCACCAATGGGGCTCACGCCTTAATATTCATGAAGATTTCTTTGGAAAAAAATTTGCTTTCCAGCCTCTAAACGTGTTTCTATTTAACAATCCTCATACATTTATAAATGCTGTGATGTCCTATCTACCTCGCAAGCGGTGAACTCGTCTAATAAAAGAGGGTTAGAGCGCCACGTTGCCTAAGAACTTGGCATTCCATCACTTCTATAAGACTATTGTAATAAATGATGAAAGTGAAGATTTTTACTCTCTCTCTCTCCGCGAATATGGGATTTCTTTTTGGTTTAATTTCTTCAATGCTGAGAGGCCAGAAAACTCTTGTGAGAACATGTTTATGAATTTCAATAAAGAAAACAAATGCAAAACTCCATTTATTTTTTAAGATGAACGCTTTCCTATAAACCTGTCGTTATGAGCTATTCAGTTTAAATAACGTTAAAGCATAATTTATTTCATATCTTTTCTTTTTGTAATTTTCATAATTCTTCGAGATTAAACAAACCTTTTTAACTTTGGCTATTAATCACGGTTTTTATTTATCTTTTCACGAAGTTACTCCGATGTTCGATAAAGTAATTACAGAAATGTTTTCTAGGCGAAATAAACTGTCGGAGGAAGAAAAAAAGAGGAAGAAGTGTAGTCACGGAAATTAAATTGAGTTTCCTCTGTTCATTTTTTCCACTCTGAAGACCCCTCCCGTCGGCGTTATTTCACCAAGCCGATTCGGCCCAACGTTTTTGCGTTACGGCAGCTGGCAGACACTTTTGAGACCGAACGGGGAGAGAACATGTGGTAATTAGGTACACAAATCATAGCAGCAAACAGGAAGTTCACCTCCAGAATTCTGTCCGATCAGAAGACTATGTTTACTTGTAATTTACGTTATTAGTCACTTCCATATAAGAGAAACAACCAGGAAGAGTTAGCCCTTTATCTATAATTTTTTTTGTTTTTAAAAGATAGAAGATTAAAGAGTGGAAAGCAGCCCTAATCGAAATGAGCTTTTTAATAGAGATTTCGTTTTATACTATGATTCGCAGCAGGAAATTTCTGTCCTTAATTTCTTACCATTTTTTTTTCTCTTTTTGAAAATATATGCTAAATTAAGTGTTCACTTTTTTAAATATATTTTGGTAAAAAGAAGTGTTATTCGATATAATATAGCAATAATGCTGCTTGATAATAATAAAGTTTATGCGAAATCTCAAATAAAAATATAATTAAGATTCGCATTGAAACGGCGGCATTCCAAAATTTTTGTAGGCAAGTGATCAATAATTATTTATTTTTTTTCCTATAGAATATTATTGAATTCTCTTTGAAATAAAACGCTTTTCATAGTTTAGAATCGTGCATGGCGCATGCAATATTTACTATTATTATGAGTGATAGAACTAAATTGAGTTTATAAAGGGTTTTTCAAAAAAATATAAAACCAATATCTCATCAATAGAAACAATAGAAATTAAAAATTATCATTTATGTTTATTCGCGTGAATTAATTACGCAAGCTTAAAACCGAATATACAGGGTCTTTATAATTAAAGTTCCATTTTGACATGGCCATAAAAAAAAACTACTAGATCAGAAGCTGTAATACTTGGTAATATTATACAAGAGGGCATGGGAAGTCCATACACACCAAAAAAAAATTTGTTCAAAAGAATTACCACCAGCATGGAATGGCGCTCTATGCAATATTCGTATACGAAATTAGACACGAAGAGACAGGTTAACAAGTCTTTAATCGTTACTAAAATTAGTTAAATGTTGAATGTGGCCTCCATCGTCATCTAGTAACAATGTTAACCTGTGTCTTCGTGTCTAATTTCGCATACGAATATTGCATAGAGCGCCATTCCATGCTGGTGGTGACCTTTTGAACTAATTTTTTTTTTGGTGGGTATGAACTTCCCATGCCCTCTTGTATAATATTACCAAGTATTATAGCTTTTGATCCAGTATTTTTTTTATGGCCATGTCAAAATAGAACTTTAATTATAAAGACCCCGTATATAAATGATAAATTTTAATTTCCATTGTTTTTATTGTTGAGATATTGGTTTTATATGTTTTTGAAATTCGTTCTGGTCTCAACGTACAGATGGTAACATTTTTATTTCAGTGGAAAGTACGTTTGCTATGATTAATTGTGGAACATAATATTGACGAATGTCTCCCACGACTCTCGCTCATATTGGGGCACTCTTTACGAATGTCACATATGCAGTGAATGACTACAGATACCCTAGAGATACTCTAATTAACGAGTTGGTCCACTTTAGCTTTGAACGCATCCTAATTGTTTTAGGCATGGAATCTACAAGGTGTTGGAAGCTTTGTGCAGGAATATTGGACCGTGAGGATATAATAACAGCTTTTGGTTGGTTCACATTACTACATATGTCGGTCTTGAATGGCTCTTTCCTCTTCATCACTGAAATGCCTACCGGGATGAGATAAGTTCTGAGACGATCAATAATATACACTGTCATATCAATGAATTATGAGCAGCACCCCTTCAAGGCACACGCATGTTTCGCCCCAACAACGATTACACATTGCAAAATTTGCATAACAGGCTGAGAAAGCTTTAAAGCTGGTGCATCAAACGCCAGCTGCACGAGCCTCAAGATGGGCAAACGTCCGGATTTAACGGACATCCAAAAAAGGATGATAATAGGCTATCGCACCAAGAGTGGCACCATCTCCGAAACGGCGCGATTTGTGAACAGTTCACGGTCCGCTGTAGTGAAGGTGTACAAAGAGTGGACAGCAGGGACAGAAATCGCGTCCCAACGCCATTACTGTAAAGGGTCGCGAGCCGTCGACCAACGGGGTGAGCGGCGCCTACGATGACTCGTAAAAGGTGACAGGAGAGCCAAAGTCCATCAACTGACCACCAGATTCAACTGTGGTGCCAACAGATGTGTATCCGACATTACCGTTGAACGCCTCCTGCTACGGATGGGCCTGAACAGTCGACGCATGGTTGCTGCACCCATGTTAACCAGGCTCATCGTCAACGACGCCTAGATTTTGCACGTGAGCACCGCCATTGGACCACATACGAGTGGGCTAAGGTCGCCTTCTCCGACGAGTCAAGGTTTTGCTCCATAACATTGACGGGTGATGGCGAGTGCTTCTTAAACGCCATGAAAAGAGACTGCAGGAGGCTATTCTGGGCCGGAAACAGGCTGGTGGGGATCGGGTGCACGTGTGGGGGATATTCTGTTGGGAGCAGTTAGGTCCACTGATTCGTCTAGAGTTCAATTTGAATGCCTGTGGCTATCTGTCGATCGTAGCGGACCAGGTGCACCTGTACTTGCTCACGGTGTTCCCCTAATGTGATAGTGTGTTCCAGCAGGACAATGCACCCTGCCATAAGGCACATCTCCTTCTGGATTGGTTCGAGGAATACTCGACTGGCTTTCGAGTGCTCCCTCGGGCCGCTAATTCGCCGGACATCAATCCAATCGAAAATCTGTGGGAGCACCTTGATTGCCATGTACAGCAGCTGGACGCTCCACCTATGACTCTCGAAGCTCTGTGGACAGCGCTTCAAGCGGAATGAATTGCCATACTATCGGACACATATCGCGCACTTCTTGCGTTCATGCCACGACGCCTAGCAGCAGTTATAGCGGCAAAGGGTGGCTACGCCCGTTACTAAGCGGGTGGTCATAATTCAGTGATATGACAGTGTATATAGAAGTCGGAATCTTGTTCGTTGATCAAGTCTGAGACCAATCAAGCACTGTAACAGGGTGCATTGACCTATTGAAAGTAGCCATCTACGTTGGGTAACACTGTAGCCATAAACTGATGTACTTTGGTCTGTAATACTGCAAAAATATCTTATGGAATTAAAAGTGCCAATAGGAAACCAAGGTTTGTTTCAATCTTGCAGAGATCGCATACGTTGGAAAACTATGCCTCGAATATTTCAAATATTTTCTAGGCAGGGAAACATGTGCTATGTCAAAAACCCTTTAGCACCTCACTTGTATTGACTATGAATACAATGACGCCCATATTTTCGTCCAGCCATTAGCATGATGAAGAAGGAACTGAGAATCATTGTACCAAGTATCCAATTTCGATGCTCCTTGCCCCAATTTCTGTGATATCAAAGGCATCGTGGATGGTCTTCTAATATTTCTGCAACCAAAAGAAACAGGTTTCGGCATCTTGTGCTTTCGGAAATGATTTTTTACTGTAACAAGTTTTTTGCCGGAGAATACCGGTATACTTATCGCCTGTGTTAAATTCCATTTCTAATCGCCTGTTACCTCATTCACAAGCCTTTTCCGTCCACAGTTGTAGTTATCGCTTAAAGTTTTGTTGCAGAACTTCACATCTCTGTATATCCGAGAAATCGCTGCACCTAATAGCTGAAGACCGTTCGGTGTTCCGAACTAAACAAACCGGCCAAAATTTGTTCAGACAATATACGTATATGCCTGTTATAGACTTTACCTTGCTGTTACGGCACCGTTACTTTACATATGGACGTGTCTAAGTTAGAATGGGTGGGATCTCTAATGAATGGAAATAAGCAATGCGAAAACTCATCATTTTTAGAAGTGTGCATTGCCTTAAAGATTGAAATATCTATGGCGCAGTTGCTCAGTTTTGACAATGAAAAGCCTAAACACTGTTGGTTATCATAATATAATAAATAATCTTATTAAAATGTCAAAATATGATGAGATAAAAATTTTAAAAATCCTTGAAAACGACCGTCTTCAAGAGGTAACGACAACAGTTTACTTTCTCAGTAGTTGACGTTGAATGAAGTAACATGGTGAAGGGGGTTGGGGGAACTTTAGAATTGGATAAATTGAAATATTGTTAGATGAAACTGAATAATGTAAGCTTAGTTGTCTATTCTAAATTTATAGAATCAAGTATTGCTTGAATATTTTAGTGTAAATATAAATCATTTTATTGCGTCATGTAAATGTAATGTAAAGTTATAATGAGTTTTACATTGCCTACCCTGAGTATGTAATTTACTATATAAATCGTATGTAGGAATGGATATTTCTGAGTTTGTAAACTGCTTCACTTATCACCTGCCGATGATAATATTTCTATGGCTAATTAATGTAACCGATGTTAGATTCATTTCCATACTTACTGTCGCATTTGCATGATCTTTATGATACAGTCATATCCTACTACAAATTACTGAGGGAGAGGTGAACATAGAAAAAGCGCGTGTCTCTTTTTTCTGCATATAAAAGCCTAAAACTATGTTTGCATGAACATTTATTAATGCATAATGACAATATGCCTTTACAAACGCTGAAAAGTAGAATTAATGTTTAATAATAAATTAATATACAATCAGTTACTCCGAAAAATCAGAACAAGCGCCGAATTCGAAAAGTCGGTTAAAGGAGGAGTATATTCAGGTACTGTTTGTATCTTCCAAAATAGTACGAGGCCTATCAGGAAAGTATCCGGATTGAGGCTGCAAAAAATACGGTTCGTACTCATATAAATGTTTAGTCACCTTCAAAATAATCATCCTATCGCACGAGTTGAAAAACCTGTTAAATCGTGGTGTCATTTCTTGAAGTTCAAGGCCGACAATTTGTGCCGATTCTCTACCCTCCTTAAAGCGCTTGAACCATTCGAAAACCTGTGTGCGGCTCATAACAACATTGGCGAATATTTTAGCAATTCATAACACTCCTTTGCGGTTTTGCCGATTTTTAAACAAAATTTGATGCAATGTCGTTACTCAACGTTTTCTGTCATTTTAATCACACGACGAGAAAAGAAAAACGTTCTGCTTTAGCGTGTTACAACAATTACACGCGGCACTCTTTAACAGCTGCAAATTTCATTACGTCATCAGTAGAAATGTCGTCACACAATCCGGATAGGAAAAGGTGCAGCGAGTTCTACTTTTTTTTGTAGCCTCAATCTTGATACTTTTCGGACAGGCCTCGTATATAGAGTGATTCACGATATAACAAAGTGCAAAATATATCTCCCTGCAAGAATATGCGATTTATTTCGACATAGGATTAATGTTAAAGTGATGATTAGTACGCATTAATTAACGTAAAATTACCTGAATTAATATTCTACATATTTCGTAAAAAAAATAATTAGACTGTTAAATGGACATTTTAACCACTGAACATTCAAAATATACATCCTTGAATATATTTATTATTAAGCTAGTTTACCTGATTTCCTTACAAACAATCATAATAAGGATTGAGATAAAAATTTATTTCATTACGTAGCAGAGACACTTCTGAAAAAGAAATGTTATATTAACAATAAAAAAATTAAAAATTTTCCAGGAACAGTTTATGTCATGTAAACAGTGGCGGAGACAGCTAATTTGAAAAAGATATTTATCAAAATACAGCCTTTCTGTCTGCAAACATCATTTCACAGAAAATTGATAACATTAGCAAATATTTATTGTTCTAAATGCAAACAAGAAACCTTACTGAAAAATATCAAAGACAAAGGAAACACTTCGAATTGTGCTTTGAAGAACTCACTAGAAGGAAGGCATTAAAAATATTAGTACTATTGTAATTTAATAAGGAGTGATTCTGCAATTTCTGTTCCCTTTTTATTGCGAAGCACTTGGAATGTTGTTTTGTAAAATCAATAGTTGTCTCATAGAAGAAAATATTCAAAAATTCTAGGTAAACTCAATTGTGTAGAACGAAGCAAGAAGCAGTTTTGCAATTGTTGTTTTTCCTTTGGAAAACGTGAATGATTGTGAAACTTGTTTAAAAGCTGCAGTGAAATTTCTTAACTGCAAAGAGGTTTTGGGTACGATGGAGAGGAGAGGGGGTGAATTAATATGTAAATTCTCTGTAGATAAAGTAAATACGAATGTATTTCATTAATATTTTTCAGAAACTGAATTAAAATGTACTTCTGAAAGCACTTTTGATGAACAAAGCACTTTAATGGTATACCAAATGTTACAATTCTAAAATTCCAATTTCTTTAAGATAATTATTGTTTAAACTCAGTCAGTGCATTATTAAAGCAATCAGTATGCATAATGCCACAGTCTAAGGAAGTAATACTTCCTTAGACTATGGTAATACTACGCTGGAACTAATACAACTATTTTGATAAGAAAGTAATAAAAAGAACTGGGGTTAATGCTTCAACTTAAGGTAAAGATATTAACATGAAAAACGGAAGAAAACATTCCGCGACCTGGATTTGAACCAGCGACCACGAATATCCAATTGTTAGGCGACGTGCTGGATACACTTGGCCCTGGTTCTAATAAAGCTCACGGAAATTTTCTTTCCTTTTTTCATGTTAATAGCTTTAACTATTTTGATGGAGACACAAATTCACTCGGCAACACCTGTTAGCGAACATTTTTCCAGTAGAAAATGTTTCTATCGTATAATAATTTTGTAAAGTGTAAATATGGAAATTATTTTATTATCAGATATGTAAATTAAACATTTTTATATGTATTTAATTTTTTATTTTTTATTTTTTAATTTTTTAATTTTTCAAAGTGTGGGTTTTTTAAAAATTTATTTAAAAAAAAGTGTGGGTAATTTTTAATAGGGAAAGTAAATTAAATTGTAAATTACCTTCATTCACAATATTTTATAGTAAAAGTTTGTTTATAATGATTATAACTCATAAAATTTAAATCATGAATCAGATCAGAATTAAGAAATTTTGAAGAATATTTTATATTATGATATAATTTAAAAAGGTAACAAAGATCAAGTATAGTTCGTCTGTAAATTAATTTATCATGTTAAAAACATTTCGGAAATAAGTTATTAAAAAAAAGTAGGGTGAAATACGTAGTCTAAATAGTGTTCGTAAGAAATCTGTTTAAAGGAGAATTGTATTTTAACATGATAAGGAGACCACGTAATAGAGGCGTATTCAAATGTAGACCTGATTAAGACATTGAAAAGGAAAATGGAAAAATCAACATTATAAAAATTTAAGGAATTTCTAATAATGAAATAAGAAGCTCGATAGGCTTTAGAAGTTATAAAATTGATATGATGAACAAAATTTAGTTTGGAATTAAAGATGAAACCTATAGATAGCATGATTCTCCATAATATCAAATTTATTTACAAAATTTGAAAAATCGCCAACAATATGAAAAATAAAACCTACATAAATAATAAATTGAATAAAAACTCTCTACCCCTTCCCTACTTACAAATGTAACTGATCCACCTAATACTTAAAAACTACTATTTTTATAATGATTTTAGCTTATGTGGTGTAATCAACGTAACAAACCTCGATAGGAGTAGAGACACTGAAATTTTTACTATATTGAATCTACGTGAAAGCTAGTGGACAAACGCGCACTAACGAGGCATTCATAGCCGCCAAGTATGAAGGCAATTTAACAAAATATTTTGATTTAATTTTCAATTCATAATGGGGAAAATTTATTACATGACAAAGTCTTAAAGTCTTACATGAAATTAAATTAAAATATTTTGTTAAATTATAAAAAAGTAGTTTTTAAGTATTAAATGGTTCAGTTACATTTGTAAATAGGGAAGGGCTAGGGAGTTTTTACTCAATTTATTATTTTTTGTGTTTTACTTTTTTTATTGTTGGGGTTTTTCAAAAATGATATTACGGAGAATCATGCTATTGTAGAAATTTTCTGCCCAACGTAAAAAAGTTTCATGAAACCTAGATCCTTAGTAACAGTATTTTTGGGTAATTCAGAACCATTTAAAGTGTAATTATATTTATCAATAGCTGTCTTGAGGAGATATGTAATATAGTTACATTTATCATTGATAAATATTTTGTTTTGTTTATATCATAGTCCAATTGAATGAAGGTCAAGTTGCAAGTTTTGGCAATTAATGGGATTACAAACAACTAGGCGAAAAACTAAATGAACAGAATTATTTCTGTTAGTTAAGTATGAAAAATCATTTGATATGACAAGGGTTTAATTCCTAAGTTGTCAGTTTTTTGATTAAAAGATAGCGATCAACGTTATCAAATACCTTTATAAACCATATCAATTTGTTTATGTAATACCTCCTCCAATGAAATGAATGCAGTCAAGAAAATTTGAGACAGTTGAGCGACTTCTCATGAAGCCGTATTGACAAGAAGATAATTGGGAGAGACAGATGAATACATTATTTATAAAAATATATACCCGAAACCTTTAGCATGAAAGCTAAGAATTGAAATCGGTAAGTATGTTTTTTACATCATTTCGATTACCTTTATTTTTTTTACTCGTACGTTTCTAAAATAAGACCTTACGTTATTGCTGAAACTAATGCAAGACCAAATAACATATCAAGCCGACTTTCGTGCATGTGCTTTGATAGGCAGTTGATTGCCAGTTCGCCACAAGTCACCTATACAACATGCCACAAACAACAACATTCAGGGCTCCTGTCTTAGAGAAAACAATTTAAAAGACTAGAGTTTGCTTGTAAATAATGAACTTTTATATCTACTTATCCTCTCACAGAGTCTAAAGTTTAGTGATTTTACATGGGTTGAGATTTTACGAAATATTGCAATTATTTTCTCCAAACATATAAAAATATATGTGGAAAATTCTTTGTATTTTTAATAGGGCATCTGGTTTAGAATGGTAATTCTTGTTGGCAAATTTTATAATTTGTGGTAGTTAGTTTCATGGTTCTAAATTTGTTTAAGTCAGATATTGCCTCTCGTGCATAATTACTGCTCAAACTCGGAAAAAGATTCAAAAAAATGAATAAGTAAATTCCGATAACTGTTGAATAAATTCATGCAATGACCGCCAAGTCCTCTACAGTTGGTTTTACATGCGTTATTTAGCATTTTTAATTCGTAATTCTCATTTTTAACACAGGAAAGATTACAACTTTATTTTAATATATAATGTTAGGTAAACTCCCTAACATTAACACAATCTAATAAACGTAGCATATCCAGAAAGTAAGTTTCAATCTCGAATATTGTCGTTGCAGCACTGCGATGACAATTGTGTGAATGTATGCAAAATTCTTTTTATCTTAGGGCAAATCTAATATATCATATTGAGACAATCAGATCATGCTGACGCATCATTCTGTTTGCTTAACATGTTGAAGAAGGTCGGGTGACTCTCCACCTGAGAAATGTGGTCTCTCACCCGTTTCTTAAATGTAAGGAATGCGAAACCGTCAGACGTTCATCATCGGGTTTATCAGATGTGTGGAGAAAATGCCATGAGTGATTTAGTGGCAAAGAAATGGACTGGAATTTTAATTAAGAACATGAAAGTACGTAAGACCTCATTAACACTTATGATTGGGATTATATTGATCATAAGTGCACATACAGCCCAAACATAGCCTATGCTGATTTTTATTTCTTCCTTCATCTGAGAAAGTTCCTTTGTGTCCAACGAAGATGTCGAGGAGAAGGAAGCCATGAGCAAGTGGTATTTCATTACAAATGGCATCATTCTACAATGCAAGGATTCAATAATTGACATCTTATAAGGACAAGAACCTTAATAATGGTGATAAGGTTCTTTGATGTATGAGAATAAAATATTTTGAAAATAAATATTCATTTCTGTTTAATAACCGACGGAACTTGCTTTATGACTATGCTTCGAAATTGGGTCAACTTAAAGATGCCTAACAACGCGCAAGAAGCATAGATAACAATAATTGTATTAAAGATTCGGGTATGAGATGTTTTAGAACACCCCAAATGGAGATTTCTTCGTTAAAAAATATACTGGTTTCGAATACAGTTTTTAGAAATTCGACATTAATAAGAATGCCACCAGATGTAAAATTATTTACGCAGCCTTATTAATTCAAAATTTAATCTTAAGGATTTAATACGTTATACTTTGGAAGCAGAAAGCCACAGCGTTGCCGCCTCTTCATCCCAATCAGAGCGTTGCTAATTTCTGTGTAAACATTATTGCGACCACCTTTTAAAATTTCTTCCCACATTAACGAATAGCATGGTATTCCTAAACTTCTGGAAGTGTTTTCTGTATGGTTAATACGACTATGAGCGTTACTAACTTTTAATATTAATATTTAGCATATAGGATTATTATAAGAATTCTTGTATAACGGGCCAAAAGAAAGATACGTTGGAGTTATATAGGGTGTTCCCGAATGGTCTATACAAACTTTCAGGAAATGTTCTAAGGACCAAAACAAAGACCTCATGTTCATATGACAATTTCTGCTTCTTTTGGTCGCTGGAACGCATCCTGAAAGTTTGTGCAGATCATTCAGGAACATCTTGTATAAATATTTAGAATTTTATTGAAGATCTCACAAAAATTAAACTTATCATACAATTGCATTTTTAAAAAAAGAATGCTTATTAACAAAAGAAAATATAAAGAAAGAAATAAAAACGTATAACCACTATAGTTATACTATAATGAAATAGCAGACTAGCTAATGAAATACTTTAATTAGAAATAACTAGTTTTCACAAAGTTTTTAGTACCCTCCATAAGTTGTTTTGTTTGTAGACCAGAGAACCTTTAAATTTTCCTGTTGAAGCAGATGTAATGCGGTTCACTGGGAAATTCTCTTGAGAATGAAAAAAGGTCTTTGTCCGTTTCACATTTACAATAGAATTAAAGTCTTTCATGGAAAATCTTTGAGAAAATGTTGGCTTCACTCCATCTTTCTGTGAAGGTTATAGTGAGATTACTCTGAAGATGGAACAAAAGAAGACGTGAACTTTTCTTAAAAGAAGTTCAAAACGGCTTCGAGTTATATAAAGGTTCAGGGGTTGTTTTGACATACTTACACTAACATATTTGACTCCATAATCTTGCCTGAGGAGTGCGATTCAGTTATTACGAGTGAGGAAAGTCTCTATTTTGACGGGAATTAAGAAAGACTTCCCAAAATTTCATACTTTTTCAGATATTTTCTATGAAATGAGAGGATAATAAAGACTTTATTCTAGTTTTTTCCTGGTGGTTTATATTCATCATAATTCAGATATAGAATGTTTATAAAGTTTTTATTTTATCGAAATAAACGAATTCATTTCCTTTATCCGGACGTTCTTTCGGGAGTGCTCCGATAATAAAGAATTTCATACAGCCGATGTGGACAAAAACCATACTTATTAGAAAAAAGTAGGGCCTACATTTGGAAAATTAATGAGAGTGAATGAGTCGTTACCCTGAAAAGCTAATAATACTGTTTTCTAATACATTTTCAAATGTACTGTTTTCTAATAAGTAAAAAAGTTCTAAGTTTCTAATGAGTTTTTCTGTTTTTGTCTATATTAGCTAGCCATACCTTTCGCTTTACCCACTCGATGAACGGCAGGGAATGAGATTTTTTCATCGGGTGTTTTTTTAAACCAACATTTTACATGATGCTCTACAACTTTCTAAATAACACATGGGGTCTAAAATCTACCCATACAAAATTAAAATTTTCAAAATTTACCCCTTCACCCCCAGGGACGCGAAATGTTTTTATTCTGAATTAGGGAACATTAAAACCAAATAAACAATATTCATTTTCCCTCAATCTGTTACCCTTGAGTCGTTATTTGGACCTAAAGACGGGACACCAATTATGAAACACCCTGTATATTATCGGTACAGTAGTGGGGGACCAACGAAATACTTTTAATGTGTTACTAGTATCTGCAACTCTCCAATATCTGCACGAAATGTTTCATGTAATATTCTGAAATACATGACTGAAGAAAATCAGCCGTTTTTGAGTTAAATTACGCGTTTAGACCAACGCTTACCAATCTGTTTTCGCGTTTGTTTGTTTGTTTTTTTTGTTTTGTTTTTGCTTTATTTTTATAAATAGGTTTGGAATTAGTTTTTTTAAAAGGATTTTGTTTTAATTGCTTTTGATTTTTTTCTGATTTTGTTAGTACTCATTTATGTTGTAGATGAAAATAGGAAAAAAAATTCCACAGCCTGGACTCGAACCAGGAATCTTCTATTAATCGCGCTGAATTTTCTTTTTCTGAAGATGTTAGTATGGGGAAAACCGATTTTTTTTATAAATTTATTTATACTTTAAAATTTTGTATTTTCTGTAAGATATTCGTGACTCATTCTAAATACATTTGGCAAAACTCCCAAACAGGTGAAGAAGCTTTAAAAACGTGGAGTTTTATTTTAATATAGAAAACCGATTAAGTAAATTATACGGATTAACTTAAAAAAATTTTTCCAATTATTCCTTTCATTTTTGCTTCACCTCCGTTGCTATAACGACCGATCCTTGAAATGACGTCAATGCTCATCTACTTCGCTCCAAATGTGATGCAATTAAGAGTTCATTTCGTCTTCATTAGGCGAATAAAGGCTATTAATTTACGTTTGGGATCGTTCAATAGCTTGCGTGAAGGGATTTATAGGCTGAAATGGAATAGTTTCCTTCTTCACTATGTTTTTTCCTCCCTCGTCTTTACGAATTCGTCGTCGTTCGCATTTTTTGATTGGAAAACATTCACTTCCCTTTGAGTCGTCATACGAAATCAAACTCAATTTAATCTAGGTATGATTAATGGCTTTAATTGAAACTACTGGGTTATGAACTTTCTGCCGTTCGGTTAAGATGAAAGGTCTTTGTCATTTAGTGCTTACTTGTTTTTCTTAATTCTCTAAAATTCTTACGAAGCATAACTGTAATTCAGTTGATCAAGTAGATGTAAACAATTAGAGCGTCATAAAGCTCATCAACATTGTATCATTTTGAAGAATCCTCAATTACGACATTGTCTACGAATTAGATATCTGTTTTCTTTTGAATTATGTATATACGTAGATAGAAAGAAAAAAATTTATGGACATATTTGCGAAGCTGAAAGAAAAATTAATGTTAAATCCTCTGTTGTTTTTCTTTTTTAGCTACGGAAACTGTAAATGTTTTTAAGGGGAGTCGAATAGAATAAAGACAAGTGTAAACATCATTTTAAAAAAAAAAAAATTATATCATCCTAACCAAGTCTTTGGCGTCAACTTTGTTGATTTTAAAATACTATTTTTTTTTTGAAAAATATTCAAGCAGCAAAATGTTTTAGGATTAATAGCTTTGTTACGTAATTAATAATTACATGTTTGCTTCTCACCATGATTAAGTGGTATGATTGCGTCAACGTGTCGGATATACTTTCAACTTCCTTAGGTCTCCACAGAAACTGCTCGTCATTCTTCCTGCCAGAAATGAGGGCAAAAACTATCGTTCTACAATCTTTTTCATTTTCAAGAAACCAACTAACCCACGCCATACTGTGTGACAGGGAGCTCGTACGTGTTTGAAGGTCATTTCCATAATTTTGCCACATTATTAGTGTACAGAGCGTCGAGATACACTTCAAGATTTATGGTTTGTGCTAAAATAACCAATGGCCCTAGTTACATGCATAAAAACCAATACCATTATAGATTATTTGCCTCGTTTAACATTTATTATCGTTTGCTGGGTCATCCAAACCGAAAAGATAAAAACATGACTAATCATTCCAAATAATACTTCGCAATCGTCAATAGTTCAGGAATTACGGGATCTTCATCAGTCCAAACGAGTTTCGCGGGAACCGTAGCGATGCGTTTATGCACCTGGGCTATCAGATACATTTCCAACTCCATCAGTGATGAAAATGACAGAAGAAAAGTAGATCTTTTAATATTTCTGACCAGGGGACTTTTTCATCTTCTTGAACATTTTTTATCCTGTATTTGCCTAATTCGGCTTCATAAACTGTATTTGCAGTCTTCCGCATGAAAACATCAAACATATTTATCACACGACGAGCGAGCGCACGAACAGGAGCGGCCTTAGCTTACAGGCGCCAGGGTGCGAGCACTACCAGCCGACCATTTCTATCGCTTAGGTTTAGCGTTTCAGCGCCCCCAGGACCTGGCACCCTTTACACTGTGGTGATTTCAGCGCCCCTGCATACTAACAGGAACCGTAATGTGAATATTGTCAAGGACAAAATGATGAGGAAAAACGAATAAGCAATTCCATTGAAACACTTTTAATGGTTTTTGTGGACCATTTCCAGGAGACTTTGCAGTGTCCAGGACAGTCTAAATGCATAACATAGCGTGATGCACTGCTGCACGATGCATCTCCATAGGCAAATGATACCACAAAACCTGATATGCTTCTCTTCAGATCTTGCGGCCCATAATCTGGACATTAATCCCACTGAGTTTGTACCAATCTATAATTAGCTTCCTATCTAGGGTGGTTAAATAGGGAAAGTTTAAGTGTAGCCATCCTGTATATAATGATCTATTTTTTTCAAAAAACTGCTGTTTCCAAAATTCAATCATTATACTGAAACCTTCACTAATGCGAATAATAATTTTATAAAAATTTTATTGTAAAACCACGATTTTCGTCAAAAAAATTCAATTTATTTTGGTCATAAAATGACACCTTTATATGTTGGTCAAGTAGATCCAGGATCAAATATTGCATAATACCATTAGAAATATGTAAAACAATGTTTTATAGACCATATAATACATATTTGCTATAAAGTAAGTAATTTTCAAAAGGCTGTAGTTCTTCTTCTTATTGTCGTATCACAGAAACTTTTTGGTTTATAGCTGATTGAATTCAAAATAAATCCCACTTGCTTCTATCTCTTATCAATAGATGGTAGCCGCTATGTAGCTGTTTGAACAGCTGCTTATTTTCAATCCGTTCCTGTTCGATTTCCTACTGAACGTCTTTGTTTTTTGCCTACACCATAATTTCATATTGACACAGAAAAAAAAACAACAAAAAAACTACCTGTCAGAATTTAACCAAAATTTTTACTTTTAAAAAGAAACATCTGTGAAAAACAAAGATACAAAGAAAATTATGATTACAGTCGGGGTTAATTTGAAAAAAAAAAGCCCAACACTATATAATGATTTTTGTATTCATATTTTCAGACAAAAACACCTGTATTTTCTCTGTCATTGTATAAAATAATATTAGTGCTATCGAATTTTTGTTCACTGTTTTTCTGAATGTTTATAAAACTGTGGAAATTAGAAATTTGCATATATTTTACATATTTTTGCATATATCTGAAATATAAATTTGAGTTTTATTCTGAAATTTGTTACAGAATCTAATTAAAGCTTGTATCAGTTGTTTACTAAGTTTCAAAAAGTTTGGACAGTTAGATCAAAAGTTGACCTTTTTATGGGTGTCTCTTCTCAAAAAGATCTGTAACAAATTAATTATGATTAAATTGCTTTTAGAATATTCTCTGTGGATTTTATTTCTTCATATTTTTGAATAATTTCTATTAAAGGCTTGTTTTTCAACCTCCTAACTTATTAAGAATGTTGAAATAATGATATGTTTGTGTTATTGTATCCGAAGCTTTTATTTTTAATGGCAATTTTTTACATAATATTTGCTTCCTACAAATTTTATGTTTCAGCCGTTTTAAATAGGCAACATCTTATTTGTAGCGAGAGAGTTTGTTTTATTTTTTTATGTCCTCATATTTTTCGTTTTATTATTATTATTTTTTCCCTTTTTATATCTCACCACTGTACTCTTATGAATGAATAATTTCAACCACAGATTTGACCCTGTGCCAGATCGCGAGGGCGATTGTCAACCTCCACCCCACTCCCACCCCTCATCTCTCCCTCTTTCTCTACGAAATATGGATTTTGACCCACTACCTCCTCCGTACCTCCTCGTTTCTCTCTCTTCCACTCTCTCTATCTTTCTTTTTTTTACAAAAACAACCGCGTTGGCGTCGAGCCAATCCCAAGGGAAGACTCCGAACACGGGCTGCTGGAGATAATGCACGGGATGGAAGGTCGGCGGCCAATGAACCGGCGCTTCTGCCCAGCGCCGTATTTTGCCCTTCGTGAAATATTCAGCAGTGGACGCTGCCGACGGAGAAGGCTTTGAGGCCTGCCGACGTCAGATCAGCCTCTTCCATTATAGAGTGTCAGTCGGAAAAGAAGTGAAATGTCACACTTTGCTCTCGTCTCTAAACACTATTATATGGCGATGGGAGAAAATCGAGGGAGTAGCTTCTTTACCCCACCTCCAGACCGACACGTTTGGAACGTGAGAAACCCAGACTTACTTATGGGGTTAATAAAACAAAAGTTTTTAAGCCCGCTTGAGTAATTAACCATTCTCTTTTAAGTACATTCGCTTAGTTTAGAAATTCCGTTGGATACTGTCATAAATTTATAAAACGCCAAGTGCTTCGTGTTTTCTTTTTCCGACCTTTTCTGTATTCCTCTTACTCCTTGCTTTTATCGTTGTTATAAAAGAATAGAATACTATTTCTCACTGACTGCAAACTCAATTTTTTAAGGCATGTATTTTTCATTTTGTTAAATTGAATTTTGATGCTTCTCGAAGAATGTCCCAAATGTGTTTTTTTTTGTTTTCTTGTTTGTTTTTTGTTTTTTTTTGCACTCTTCCATAAAGGTAAGTAAAAATATTTTTTATGGTGGTTGGTCGGTAAAAACGTTTTCCAACAAGTTTGAAGAAAAAGAAAATTTACCCAAAAGGTTTTGTAAACTGAAAACTATTCTTTCATTTTTTATTCATTGCAAATGAATGGGTTGATGTTTTATTCATGCTTTTGGTTTTCGGTATGATTGCCTTCATAGAAGTAAAGCCCATCTTGTGTCTTATAGAGATCATTTACAGAAGTTAGAAATAAAAAAAATTTGATGTCTATCTGAACTACAGAAATCCCCGCGGATAAATTTCTACATATTGTAATATTGAAATTCTGTGACAAATTTGATAAACAACCGCATATTTGATATAATCGTGTCAATTTCAAAGTCGCATTGAGTAACCCTATACATATGTAGCTTTCTCAGAAAATGGCAGCTATCTCTGTGTATTCTTTAAAATTAAAGTGAAAAAATGCAATATTTTTGAAAATGAATGCACTTTATCCTTAAAATGTTCTTCTAGGTTGCTCTAGGAATAAATGTTTATTGCACTGATAGTTATTTCAACGAAATATTATTGAAGGTGAAATCCAGGAATACCATCTCGGTTTTTAAAGACGCGGAATTGTTTTATACGAAAATATCATTTCTCAATATAGTCTCCACCGTTTTCATTGCTCTCCGCCACCAGCTTGGAAATGCCTGAATTCCAACAGAATAAAAGGTTTTTGTCTTGTCCTCGCAGCCATTCCAGTTCCGCGTTTTTCACACCTGTCTTGAATCGACGACCACCCATATGTTTTTAGCGGTCCTAAAAGGTGGCAACCGCATGGTGCCAAATCTGTCTTTCCACGGCTTCACTGTTTTCAAGCGTCACATCTGTCCTTCCTTTTTAGATCCGTCTCCCATCGTGTACGAAAGAGGCGCCTTTCTTGAATTTTTCAACCGACCAATCTACTTATAAACCTGACACTTAGATCTATAAACTTCACCGTATAACTGGGCCCATCTCGTAATTAAAGTTATTAACACCTATGCAAATGAAAACTAAACTGCACTCACGTCTCCACATATTAACAATGGAAAATTCCAGATCGTTTAACATTTCTAATTCTTTTAACGAATATGCCGCTTGTGAACTACCAAAATCGAATAGATAGGTGTAATCATTCTACACAATATCTCTCGTAAAATTTACTACAACTATGGAATTTTCATAGCAGATCTATCATTGATAAACAGTACTTTTATTTTAGGCTTTTCTGTGTTCACTGTGACAATATGGGAAGCGGAAAACGTCTAACCAAAGCCGAAAGAATACAATAAAAGAAATTGCATCGATAACTGATAGATCCATGAATGTCATCTCGTTACTTCTTCGAAATCCTAAAAAATACGGAACAAATCTTGCGGGAGGACGGGAGGAAGCTCTTACTTCACAAGATGAGCGAGCCATCGGGGAGAAGGCTAGCAATAAGGTCATTTCTATTCGTCAAACCAAAGAAGTCACATAAGACAATTAGTAAGGTCTTGGTATCAACACATCATTCAAGCGCCTAGAAATGAAGAAAAAAAACCAATCCTGCAGAAGCACCATAAGGAAAGAAGACTTGAATGGCCTCAGATACACAAGCCCTGGGATTACCAATGGGGAAAACTGTCTTTTTTTGACGAGAAAAGATTCAATTGGGATGGCCCCGATGGCTATTCATTCTATTGGCATGACATTCGCAAGGAAGAAAATTTTTTCGACAGCCATCATGCAATAGTTGGCTCAGTAATGGTAAGGCCTGGAATCAGTTTTACCGATAAATCTGACATCGCGCTTATTCGTGTTAACTAGATAGCAGTCGATTAGCAAAGAACACTTGAGAACTTTCTTCTACCAGTGAGGGATATCATCGGAGGAGATAATGACATGTTTGTCCAAGATAATGCAGCAATTCACAAAGCAAAATCAACTTTGGCTTGGCTGGATGCTCACAACATCCAAACTGGTGATCATCCTGCCGTTTCTCCGGATTTAAATCCAATAGACAATTATTGGTTAATTTTATCCACAATAGTTTATGGGAAGGGAACTCAAAATCGCTGTACAAAAGACTTGCAGAATGTCGAGAACACCATGGGATTCCCCAAGAGATCATCAAAAAATCAATTATGTCCATGAAGTCCCGTGTTTTTGAGGTTATAAAAGCAAATGGAAGTTGGATAAAGTATTATTCACTGAAAATGTTCATGTAATTACTTAACTCTTATGTTTTTGATGGAATAAAAGTAATTTTCCCATTCAAGTTGGATAGTAAATATGATAAAATGTAGTATAAAATATGGAATAAAATATGTTTATGATGATTTGGCAATTACGTTCTCCTGTTATGGTTACTGAAAATATCCATCGAGACGGCAGATAGTGTCTTAAGTTTATAAATTATATCCTATTATTTCAAATAATATCTTAACAGTTTTATGAAATCATGGCTATAGTAATGAATTTTGGAAAACATTCAATTACCTAAGCAAGATGGGCGCAGTTTACCTCAAATATCTTTTGATCGATTTCTAGTAGGTTCTCACCTTAGGTTTGGAGTAAGTTTCCAGTTGGCACGCCTTTTTTCGAAGCTGATGGATTCTCATTATTATGTCAGCGAAAGCGTAGATCATGAACTCAAAAGCTTTAACTCGATTGCCTCTCGTATTAACTGTAAGCAATTTATCCAAAAATAAACAAAGAATCTTCCAGACTTCTTCTTTGTAGAAAAACTACATTAAAGTTTAAAACAGAAACAGAAACTGTAAAGTCTGTGCGAAATATTCACAATGCTATTTCGGACTATAATGAATATTTGGATGAAATTAAGAGTGAATACTTTTTGTACATGTATTTATGGAAAATTTCTGAAATGGAGAGAGGAATAACTCGAGGTATCTTCTTTTTGGATTTCACTTATTATTTTATAAAAACGCAGATACCTTAAGAAAATGTAAAAATTGAAGCATATCTCCTTTTTTATTAGTACACTTGCGTACGTAGAAAAATATTCAACACTGCTGAATGCTGAAGAAAGTGCTTTGATAAACAGAAACTTTCTCAGCTTTTATAAAAAAAAGTAAGAAAAAAGATTTCCAAGTGTCATGACTAAGCTTATTGTTTTTATAAAATCACCCGTTTCTTTTGTAATGACACTTTTCGTTATTTATTGATTTATTTATGGTCTTTCTTATGCTAATTTCGATATCGATTAAAATTACTGTTTTTGAAAATATCGTTACCTTATTAAGACCTATAATATCGTAAGAGATTTCATATGTAATTTGTCGTATTGACATTTCACACATTCATTCAGTTAACTGAGGTTCGGTAGTTCAAATTATCTTACTGAATCTGTCTATACGAATTTTTATTAACAGTCTTTTGGAACATCACATAAAATTTATTTTATGAATTAAATGTCCACTTATCTTCTTTTTATTCTGATTTGTACTTTTGTTTGTATGGACATTGTACCTACTAGTTCCGCAGTACAGAAATTTTACTTCCTAACATTCACTATCATGAAACTCTTGCTTGATTGAAATCATTAAAATTTCAGATTCTTCCAATGCATGTTTTCTTTCTTATTATTTCTATCTCAGTCAAAAGGTGCAATTTCATAAAATATTTCTTTATGTAATATCACTTTCTTGAGCGCCTTTTAAAATAGTTATATAAAATTTGATAAAAATATCGTCAAAAATTTAAGAGATACCGAAAGCATTACCTAGAAATATCTTCGCTTCTCCTAAAAACAAGAGCAAATTGTTGCTGTCGAGCATTACGAGAGATCTCGACAGTTGCTAAGAACACTTATTTATCAATCTGACAGGAGCTTCTAGACGATGAATAGGCGTAGATCATGCGAAAGCGTGGAGAGTGTCTAGTCACGGCAGTGGGTGTAATAATAGAACCCCTCAGGAAATATTATCTTTAAGTCATTTCATTTAGATTTGTAATTACGTCTTAATAACGGGTGATCTGATAGCAATGGCTGAAACATTTTAAGCTAAGAAGTTTATTTTATGATGCTGAAGTATAAGTTACTGCCCCATTAATAAATGCCATACGATTTGCTAAACGCCTTTCTGTGCCCAGCACTTGTTGTTTTAAGAAAGAAAATCAAAAATGGTTTTAAATGGCTCTTTTTACTCTGAAAAATAGGATAAAAAATTGAGTTAAGATGTTAAATTTACAGGCTGCACTTAAAGACTCGTTTAAATAAGCATTTTAATCGACCAGAAAGAACGTAGTAGAAAATAAACTTTTGTGACAAATAGGTTTGATAAAAATTTTGTGTGAGTCAGAAATTATCTCAAAACTCATAAATTAAAAGTGAAAAGAAAGTGTAAAAATGTGATAGAGTTGGGTCCGTTATTGCTATGCATAATGCAAAATAATAATTGATCCGATTTATGCAATAACTTTGCTTATTATGTTGCTAACGCGTTTCGGATTTCACCATCATCAAAGCTAGACTATACGAGGAATAAAATCTTGCAACATTCCAAGAAGGAGCTGTAGCTGCGACAAAGCGATCGTCACTCATTCTTAACGAATCGATTGTTATATGACATGCCATTATCTTGGTATTCTTTACGTTCACTATTTTAGCAATCGACTTGAAGGGGAACACGAAAAAACCTGAAAGTTGATATAGCCGGTCATGTTTCTGAAAACAGATTTTGAAAAAGTTCATTCGGTTTCAAGTTATCGGTTAAACGTACAGACAAAGCGTGTATTCTTATAAGTAGCTTTCTACTGAAGCTCTTAACAAGGATGATGGTGAAACCCTTGTTCCTTGTACCGTGTAGCTGTGATGGTGGTGAAAACCGAAACGCGTTAGCAACATCACTACTTTGAGGAAAAAAAAGGAGCCCAAATATCTTGCAATTTTTCTTTGATGATTTGTCTTGGGAGAAAGGGTATATCAAAATATGAGTTTCAACACTTACAAAGTAAGCGTTATAATCATTCTCTTTGGATAGAAATCGATTCTTTAAGTTTCGTGTAAAAAAAAAAATCAGAATTTATAAAACATTTTTTTGTAAAGTTTTCTACTTCTTGAAGCGTTGGTTATGAAGAGAAAAGTGAGAAATTTGCTAATGTAAATACGCATACGCTTCTTGGAATATAAATCCAAAATTTTATAATCATCTTATTGAAAGGCGGGATTTAAATAGAAAATTTTAAATTCATTTAGAATAGCGAAGTAGGTTGTTTTTATATATAAACTCAATGCAGGAAGCAGTATTTTCAAAAAGTTTATTTTACCATTTTCTGTATCTTCATTCGGACACCTTGTATAGCTGCTATACTTGTAATTGAAATACTTCTTTTGAAAAGCAACCAAGTAAACCTTCAACCATTTTTACATTTTATCCAATGAGAAAAGCTACAAAGTATATCAATGATGCAATGACATCTAAAGGTAACGAAATTCACGTAATATTCAAACTTAGAACGGATTTTGCATAATCCTGCTTATTTGGTTCAAAATGAATTGGACTTATAACCATTTTATGTAGCGGGGACCAGGGATAGTTGATACATTTTTAACCGACTTCAAAAAAAGGAGGTTATCAATTCGACGCGTATGTATGTAATATTGTTGGAATTGCACAATATTCGTATATTTTATTCGATGTGGGCTTCTAGACAGGTGTGCCAAATTCCATAAGTGTGTGTATGTATGTATGTTTCTCCACGTATTTCTCAGAAACTAGAAATCGAGTTGCAATAATACTTTTTTTATTGGATTAAGTATCTTTCAACTTAGGGAGCAGTCCAAGTTTCATCAAAATCGGTTCAGTAGTTTTCAAGACATGGACTGATATAGTTAGGCGAAATGAAAGTTCGTCAAAGTCGGTTCTTTATACTCTGTTTAATCTTGTTCATTTTTTAATTTTTTTTATCTATTTTTTTGTAAAATAATTAGAAATTTCAAAATAATATGAAATGAAAGTTTAATGGGTTTTTTTTAACTGGCCAATCGTCATTTTCATATATAAAGCCTATTGTCCGTAACAAAATTATCATTCGACTATGTGAAGATGTCTCAACGTGCCCCATATTGAGATAAGTTGATACTGTAACGTGGCGCCCAAACATTAACCTCTTAGTAGAAAAATAATCCTCATTTCATTTTAAAAAGCAACTGTTATTAAGAAATTTCAATAACCTTTTGAGATAATGAACATATAAACATCAGGAGTGGAAAAATGGCATTTTCATGTTAAAAAATTGAAGCTCAAGCTTCATAAAGCTTCACCTGAACAAAATGGAATTAAAGGTTTATGATAATAATTCTGTTGTTAAATTGAATTGAAAAATTTGTATGAATATATCTTGCTGACAAATATATTGTTCAGCACAGCTAATTGCTTTCATATTAGTTGTTGTAAATGCACACAGTGTATCAACCCATCCCATGAGAAATGTCTCAACTTGCCCTAATTGATGTCATGACGGTTTTCCTCTTCTATTTAAAAATACGCGACCAGTACGAAAAATGAATTTTGCCAAATTTACTGAGTTTCCATCCTCAGCCAGGCTATTACTCTGAAGAAATTTTCATGTTCACTTACAAGGCGTATTGACACTGGAACAGCTACATGGAAATTTACTTCGTACAGGTTAAACACAACAACAAGCTCTCCCACAAGCACACATTCATTTAAAAACGAAGAATAAAAGGTTCATTGGTAATGATTTAAAAATTTATGTGTGTGCATTGTTACATAAAAAAGAGGTATCAATGTGCTCAGGTATCAATTTACCCCAGTCTCCCCTATACAATATTTCTTCCAAATATATTTGGATATTACAGCGTTTTAGTAAATAATTATGGCAATAAATAATTAAATTGTTGGCAACTTAAATCTATTTCTGGTAGATAAAAGTCATTTACAGAATAGAAATAATTTGATTTTTGTAATCTTTAAAATCAGTGGTAATGTGCCCCCTCTCCTTTTGTTTTTTGTAATAAAAAAAGTTATAAGCTATCCTAACACGAAGTACTACAGCGCATAGAGCGTGGTAGTTTGTAGCCATTAAGTACCATTTTTTGAAATAGATAAAATGCAAAATTTCTGAGTAATTTTTTTTTTTTGTCAGTCCAAACTGAACAGATCAGCTAAGTGTAGGTATTATGGCCCCCGGATAAATAATGTTACTAAACTCAAGAATAAAATCAATATTCAATAGTAAAAACATTGAAATTAGTGATTAATAATATCTATGTACTATTATCTGACAATGAAACTTAAACAAGTTTTCTCTGAATTAAAATAAACATAATACTATGTCTGCTATAAAAAACTAAATACTAACAAGTCAAAATAATTTAATTCATCTGCACGTTTGCACTGTTTTAAATAATGGCAGAAATAACAGACAATAATATCCTTCTGGCTTGGCACAAACACTATGAGCTCACATTTGTCACTTTTGGCATTGTACCCATTCTTGTTTATTGTTTACAAAAAGTTTGAAAAGTTTGTAAAGTGTACAAAAGAAGTTTACAAAAGAAGAAAACAAAAATTAACTGAATCCATTCGAGGCCTGTATGCTCTGAGACCGACGATCCGGTTATCTTCACTCCAGCTATCGTTTTCTTTTGATACGATAGCGGAAGTTACAATTAGCATCCATTTTTTCAGGTAATCTGTTCAGGTTACGGGCATCTTCCGATTCGGAATCGTTATCTATAAATTCCTCCTTTTTTTCTTCTTCGTTACTGCTGGTCGTAGTTGTTGCCGCTCTCTGGGCAGTGGTACGACTGCTTCTCCCTTGTACACTGCCTCTATCACGGACAGCACGGTTTTGCTCAGTTACGGCCATGACTGCATTCACCACCAAATAAAATGATGATACCGAAATGCTAATTACATACTATTTATCTTATATGACCCCCGGGTCATAATACGAACAACAGCAGGAAGCCGAATTAACGGAAAGCACTGTGTTGACAAACAACAAAAAAAAAAGCTAACGCGAATTCGCGCTCAAGATGTCAAAGATGGAACATTATCAGTTATATATTTCAACCACAGTCTCCTTTGCATATTTCTATAATAATTAAAACAAAATAACATTTCATCACTATAGCGAAGTTTTCCTTGATTGTAATTTATGAAATTCATAAAGTTCATAATTTTGTAAAAGAAATATGGTATGTAATGTTTTTGGTGTGTGTCTGTGTTTGTCTCTGTATAAAATCAATAGCAAGAATGAATTACGAACGCAGCTCTTGTAAAACATGGCTGTGGAGTAAAGTTGTCGTAAAGAAGCGCAAGAGAAATAAGTTTGCATTTAGTGTTTTTGCATTTCTCAACGAATTTGAGAATTATCCTGACATTAATGGGAGACAATGAAGAAATAGTGCTAAATATACACATAACATTTCCATTGTGGATTCCTACACACGAAATGTGACCATTAGTTACACAGCACGTAGAGAGTTTGCACCATCAAAGAGAGAGAGAGAGAGAAAGCGACTATTATTCAGGGTTGGAATGGAGGGGAGGCAAAGGGGTCATGGCGAGGGCGCATTCGCATAATATCATTCCGAATATCTGTCCGAGATTGAGCAACGAGCTTTAACGATCATCGTCCTCTGATGCTTAATGGAATGCCCCCGCAAAACGCTGGCCTCGCGAGAAAACGGTGAAGAAACCCGGAAGACATTAATCACGCCACTCTTTGGCTAGAATAAATGCAGGAATGTTTCCGCCAGTGTGAACTCTAAGGAGATGAAAGGGGGAGAAAAAACCCGTTTGGGGGATTTTGATGGCTTTATTATTGCTGAGGAGTCCCTTTCTTTGAACGCACCGGAATACCATTAAAATTGCGAAAGGAATGCGTTTTACACGTGTACGATGTCGATTATGTGAGACATTGCTTTGTATCAGTGTTATTAATCGAGGTTGAGTAAGCAGAGTGGGCTAGATTTATGGTTGTTGGGTTTTGAAATTTTATTTCATGGATTTAAATTTCAGACAATTTAAAAAGAAAAAAAAAAAACTTTTTCAGAAAGCCATTCGTTAAAGTCGACTATTTTCCACTGAAGATAGAACACACTAAACTTTAACGATTATTCTTCATAAATGTTTACCAGACCAAGATGAGAAAAGAACCGAAGGAAGCTTCAATCGTTTTCCTTTAGTTTGTTGAAGCTTGAATCAGAAATACTTTTATGGGAAACCGGAGCGCCTATAAATCAGATCATACGAAAGTGACCAACGACTTCGTCCTTTTTCAGTTACAAGCGGATCAAGCGTATTGAAAAAAAAATTCTATCGTTACTTCTATTTTATGTTTAAAATTTGCATTAAACATTACCGTTAATAATTTAAATGAGGTCTATGCATTGTAGGTTGGAAATGAATCTTCAGTAGCATAATATTAAAGCTGCCGAGTATCGCTCGCCGGTCACTGAACTTTAAAGCTAAAACTAGACTTTATATTTACAGACCTGGCTGTAATTTTTATTTTTATGAATTGATTCTCCATGCCTAGACAGGATATGAACCCCTTAACCCTGAATAGCGTAGGTCAACGCCCTGAAAATTTCAAACGAAAGTTTCCCATGCTCATCATTAACACCAGGTTGACTGGAAATAATGAATTTGGAGTGTTCTACCAGAAACAGTGTAACCTGCTCGGGAGGCAGCAGGGGTATCAATTGTTGAAACCTATCCGATTTGTCTCATGTTCAAGACCGTGAAGAATCACGTGGCACCAGGGCGTGACACTGTCAACCGATCACTTCTCTTTTTCTTTTTGTACTCGAAATTTCAAGAGACAAGAATCTGAAGTAAAGCAAAGGAAGAACGAAAAGAATTATTTAATCGATTAAATAAAACATATTTATTTGAATTGATTACTTCTGTTTGTGATTATCATTATATTAAAACCTGGTAATCTATGAAGCATAATTTCATATTTACTATATGGACATGATCAAGTTACCAAAAAATTAGAATTCGATTACCTGTTATTCTAAAGATTATTTTTACATTTGAAGATCAACATTCCACAGAGAAAATACAACATCATCTAAATTTTGTTTTAAGACCACGAAAGTTTCAGGTTATATTTAGAAAAAAAATTATTCAAATTTTTGCAGTTTCTGGTCAATGACAACATCGGAAAATGCGATGAAAAGGAGGACAAGTAGCCTAATCCGTTAAACTAAGTTTCTGGAATTCCTCAAGGCCATCAAAATTGATTGTGTTATCATTCGTAGATGTATAAGAATAAAGCTTAATAAGTGAGAATAACTGTTACTTTCAAAGACAGTTTTGTCAAACAGATAACTTTAATTGAGTTTTAATTATAGGGCTACTCACAGCATTTGGTCTGGCGTTGTATTGTGGCAGAAACTAAAGGTGATGCAACAACCGTTAGTCAAATGTGAGTCATCGTAGGCTTACTGGTCCTTAATGAAATGTCGCAACTTGTGAATCATAACGGTAGAAATAGAATCCAAAGATGTACAAGGAATGTACGTTTTGCATAGTGAATAGGGAGTATTGGCAGCTACAATATCGAGAAAGACTGTTTGTCGTATTAGAATAACCAGGATAGCTCACGGAGGGGTAATAAAATTTCGAACCGAAAGTAATATAGGTAAAACCTATGTCCAATTATACGTATATCTATACAGGGTGCTTTTGAAAAGGATGGCGTGAGATACCTAACGATGTTAAAATAAACACAAGTTTCCTCATACGTTTTGTCGAAATTGGATTCCTTAAAGGAGTAAACAGCTCGTGAAGTTTGGTTAAACCCCGCCCATAACGTAAACAAAAGCGCATGAAAAAAGTAACCACTCTCATGCAGTTTCCATTAGCCAAATTTGGCTTTCCTGTGAGAGTCGTTGAGTGTAGGGCCAACACATTAATGCACAGGTAGTTCGCAGAAACCTATTAATGGAACACGTGGTGGTGTTTACTTTTTTCATGCGCTTTTGTTTACGTTATGGGCGGAGTTGAACCAAACTTCACGAGCTCTTTACTTCTTTAGGGAATGCAATTTCGACAAAACGTATGAGAAAACTGTTTATTTTAAGGTGCAGAACATCGCTAAGTATCTCACGACATCAATTTCAAAAGTACCCTATATATTTAAGTTCCCAGGTGATTCTTTCGACAGTTCGTTGGAGAAAACTACTGCATCTCTAAACTTCATTTTGGTCTTAAACGAAAGATCTTAACTACGTATTCAGAATGAGCGCTCATGCTCTTGCTCTTACTCAAACCATTATTGAGAACGAATTCAATAATATGAGAGCACTCATTCTGAATACCGGCCTATGTCTGTTGATTTGTCAAATTTAGGTTTTTTGTCCATAATTACTATTAATGGGCGTTAATTTGCAATTCAAAATTGCTTACGCCGGCAAATCAAACATGCCTCTCCACAATGACGTCACAATCAACAACGTTGCTAGCAATCATGATTAAATTAACAACAATTACTTAAACAATTAACAACGATTAATTAATCAAAACCGTTCATCTTCACTCTCTGTATAAGAAAATGACCTGTCCGATTGAATAAAAGAATACTATATAGATTCTCTAATATACCCAGTCCATTTCTTCAGCTCCTGTCTCCTCAGACTCTTCCTACACAGTTTGCATTGCAAAAAGAGCATTGAGAGGTACAAGAATGGTCCAATCTCAAACTGTAGCCACAATCTTGGCATTGCAGCCTTCTCCAAAATGTCAAGCTAAGTTGCCCCGAGATAACAGCCAGGAGAATGTCGACTATTTTTTGATCTAACACTAAACCTTTCTCATTCGTCAACATTTACTTGATAAAATCCAATGCATCCATCCAGGGATACTCTTGATGAAATTTATAATTTGGATATTCTTTGCATAAAGAAAACAAAATCATAAAAATTCTTAAAACGGGGTAGAAATATACATGTATGGAACACCTTACATTATACATATGTCACGTACACAACAGCAAACGCACGAAATCGCTCCTATGTTAATGCTTGTCACAATTGAAGATTGAATAAAGTTAAACAAAACAGTCACTGAATGCCACTCCGATTATTCCCTTCTCTCCATGCATATACATAGGCACAGATGTGGGGATGATTTACGATCAAAGGCAAATTTATGGAACATTCTTCTAATACCGAACCACTTCGTGCACGTTTGTAATGGTATCGCACTATAAAGCTATCTGGCAAACGAATCTCGCTTCTCTTTCAGCAGTGATGATCACTACGTGCTAGTTGAGATGGTACATGGTAATCGCATTGATCCTTCTTCCATTTTTGAGCAGCACACAGGAGTACAATACTGAGTCATGGTTTGAGCTGCTCTCAGCTATAATACCTGATTACTGTTATACTCATAACAGGCAAGCGATCGCAGTGTATGAGATGTTACAGCAAAAAACTTCAGATACCAAATGCAATTTCTCACCCCGACCCCCCCCCCCCCCCCCTCCCCGGGCTGTTGTGCGGGGGCCTCCCGGGGGGGGGGGAGAATTTTCGGGGCCCGACCCCTCTAAACATAGATACACAGGGGCCCACAATTTACTTTTTATCAATACCTAGTAAATGTTCCTCCCGGGCCCGGGCGATGTCTTGTACCTCTCGATTACCTTCATACAACGAACAAAATCAGTAGGCATGCTTTGCAAATATCCTGTTGATGACTTGGACAGCATAATCTCCAGATTTCTCTTCAGCAGATTTCTCTCCAGTTGAGAAAATTAGGGCATGATTGGACGTCGATCAGATGCTCTTCAACGATCTCGAATGAATGAATTCTGGACTTCATTGAATACTACTTAGACCACAATACCTCAGGGAGTATTCGAGCACTCACTGAGTTAATGCCACGCCACTAAGCAAATGTTTCGCTCAGCATGCTGGGCTTACTAGATACTAAACTCCCTATATGTTGAAACACTGCGCATGTGTAATTGTTTGAAATATAGATTTTATTTTCAGAACATATTTCTCTGTGCGTCATTTGAAGAATTTTTTTATTTTCTCTATCGATTAACTCAAACTTGTTTTCCAAATTTCTTTATAAATTATTTGAAACTGAGTTCAGGTTTGTTTGGATGAATGTTTTGCACATTGAAATAGCAATAATGTATGGATAGTAAGAGACCTAATATTTTAACTGCAAAAAATATCAACAGCACTTTTTTTAGGAAACTTTTCTTGAGCAGATGTGAAAGATATTTCGTGCAGCAGAAATATCAACTTTTGAGTAGGAAACAATAATTGATCCTTCTTTATAGGAAAGACAATATTATTTTATCAGCTTTGATGCAGAACCACTTTAAAATGTCTTTCAAAGAAGGCAATAGAGTAATATCTGATTTTGCATGAAAAACAATTAATTTCGTGTATAAAGAATACTAATATTTCAAAATAATTGTCTTAAATTTATTTTTGATGTTTTTTTAATAACTTTTATTCTGAAGTCAGCTGACCTTAATTTATTGCATCACTCTCACGAATAGGCTATAACATTTACTCGTATATCCTGCATTTATATACAATCTGCCGCTTTGTACAAAAATTTTCAATTATATTCAAATGTCTGTACTAAAATAAAATATACTTATTGTTATGAACTGTATAACTTTTTGACTACCTTTATTACGTGAAACCCCAACATTACGTCAATATGGATCCGCAAATAAATCGTTGGTGATTATTTTCTTGTGGATTAGAGGTTTTCCCTTTTCGGTTTTTCCATTTCACAGTAATCGTTTAATTTTTGCTGGTGAGAGAAGGCATTTCCCCAAAGTAATAGAAAATTTGACCATGGCTTGGTTGTCAAGTGTTGCAAAGCAGTTAGTAAATATTATCTTTACATTGTCATTTCGGAGTGTCAGTGTATATATTTTAATTTGCTATTGAAGTGTTTGCAATCTCTAATGCGCGGAGCATTTGATAGCAAGATAACGCAACGTGAAAGGGAGAGTAATCTACATGTATAATTCTAATGCGTTAATGTTGAATATTTTGACATAAATGGCAACAGTTTTTCTTTTACTTCGAATTTATATAGCCGAATTTGTCTATGTATCAGTATTTGGATTCACTAGCCATTGTGCAATGAAGGTAGAGGGATGAAGTCTAAGAGCCTAGACTATTTCCATTAGAAAACCTATTTTTCTAACGGAGTACAGAGTTGGCAAATTAACTAAAGTGCATTGTTTTGTTACTGAATCAAGTTTAGATAACCGAAAAGCATCTCTAATAACGCTGACCAATAAAATTTAATTTTTTGCCTGTTCTATTAATTAGACGGGCTGTTTCTTAGGTATTTTTTGAACTGATTTCAAATTTGCTTGGCAGTTTCGTAACACAAGGATGATTTTCACAAGTTCACGGCATTTTTAGAAAGTTGTTCTTATGAATCTAAACACTTAAAGTCAATAATATGGAACAACGAGCAGTTCACTATATTATAAACACACTTCCGAAGTAGTAACTTGTTCAACAAACAGGCCTTAACTGAGGCGAATTACACACGCGACATGTCAGATGCGCTAGATGTGTTTTGACGTGTTTTGAAATGCCTGCCAGTGTTCTGATATCTTTACCGGAATCTTCAGGGTGGCTTAAAAAAACGTACACACTTTCAGAGCTGATAACGGTTTTATTAATGAACAGATTATAATGATATTTTAACATGTTCATATTGGCATAATGCGAAAATGTTCCCAGTCATAAAATATGCAAATAAGGGATTTACATTTTTCATTGGATATTTTGCTGGATATAGCTACCTTTCTCTTCCATTACCAAATTTAAGCGGTTAACAATATTGAAAACGGCAGATTGCAACACTGGCTGTAAGATTGGAGCTATCTCTCTTCTAATGGAATGTTTCAGGTCACAGAGTTTTTGGTCTGATAAGATAAACCCTGCTTTTTAGAAATCTCTATAACCAAGAGGTACATACTTTAGCGGCCAAAAACTATTTAAAATAGTTTGCATATTTTATGATTGGAAACATTTCCCCTTTATGACAATACGAACATGTTAAATATCATTATAATCTGTTCATTAATAAAACCGTTATCAGCTTTCAAAGTGAGTAAGTTTGTTTTTGTTTTTTTTTTGGGGGGGGGGAATCCTGTATATTCTACTTTTATCATTAAACAAAACATTTTGTTAATATTAAAATAGCGTTAATGCTAAATATTATATTTTACTTAATTATATGGAATTGCAAAAAATTGGAGTCCGTAGGCAAGTTATGGTTATATTCGGCTTTAGCGTAGAAAAAAATACATAAGAAATGGCCACAGTTTTCTTTTAACAAAATAGTTGTCAACCAGTGTACATAATCCAATAATTTATCATAGACAACCGTTGAAAATTATATTTCGTGGAGTTAGCCAAAAATATAACATAATACAAATAAGGAAATATGTTCATATTAATTGAGTTAACTCTTGGATGGCTGCAAATGCCTGCACAAGTTTAAAAACGTAGATTTTCCGATGGAGAATACTAATTACTTGATCGATTACATCAGTGAACTTTAAATGAGAACCAACGTAATTCCAAGTATTTTAATCACACTTTTGCTCTTCTAGGATTTGGACACAATCAATACTTTGGTTTTTGTAATTTAATTGTAAACCTCTGTCTTTATACAAGGATTCCAAATGTTGATGTCTTCGTTTAAACTTTTTACTGTAATCTCGCTATCCTGATGATAATAAACTTTTTTGATTCATATCCATTGTTTAGCATTGTTTGATTAGGTCTCAAACATGGAATAAATGAGCATGTGGATAAAACATAGTTAAGCGGTAATTCTTAAAATGAAACTTGCATTAGGCTATCTCTTCAAACAGTAACTGGTGGATCTATGTTGACTAAGCCTTTTTTGTTTATTTTAGTGAGCACTGTTCATTTTCAAGTTTTTTTACTCTATGTACATACAAGAGTTGGGTGTATGTTTACGCAGAAAAATGCAAGTCGGAAGCGCTTAGCTTTCCTGGAAGCTATTTTTCTTGTTTCATCTTGTATTTTACGAGGGAATAAGCCAACTTTCCGTGGATTTCAAAGTGTAATTAATTTTAAAAAAATCTTATGTTAAAAACTTCTAAAGCTTTACAGTTTCATTTTTTCGTGAAGTCAGTGAAGTCAATAAGTAAGTAGAGATTTTTTTCAGTTAAGTCACTAAATGGGCAAGAATTTCTTGTTAACATCGTTCCGTTGCGCTTTAATATAAAGGAAAGTTTTATGGCTTTGAAAATGAGAAATAATTATCAGCAGAAAGGGCAACATGAGATAAAGTGTTAAGTGAAAATGAAAACCTACAAGAAATGAAAAAAAAATTACTCCAAATTCAGAGAATTATTCCGTTATCTCTTTCTACCATTGCTGATACATTTTCCCCTTTGCACGGAATAAGAAATGATTTGTTTTCTCCGCTGCTAATGAGATTTTAATGAGAGATTTCAGATCTCGTTCACGTCTGGGTGCCATCAAGGGATGCTCGTGCCACGCATTAGCAATGGTCTTGTGGTTGGATTGCAATAAAAAATTATTACACCCTCCTGTTTGGGCGACTCAATAAAGATACATAAAATTTTTATTGTATCTCTGACTTCCAAGTGTTGAGAAGAAAACTTGAATTAAAGCGGAAAACATTATTACATGTTCTCTACGAAGGCTGTGGCCAACCATCTTGAGTTGCCTTGTTTCTACCTGGCAATCTGTCGATTATCAGCTTACCGAAGGCCCAGTAAGGTCATTAGCTTTAAAGAGAAGAATAAGTAGAAAGAAACCTGCGTTTAATCATTCTGTCAGTAATTAAACTAATAGGCGAAGTGAAGTTATTCAGGAGTTTATCTTCTGGAGGTAGAACAGCAACAGGCTGCAAATTATTTAACTGCAGAGATTCGTTCTTGAATTAGTGAAACTGTCTAAAAGAAGATTAATGGCTCCTTTTCTATATAATTGTATTAAATGGAAACGATGTTAGAATTTCAATTGCCTCTCTATTACAACAACGTGAGAATGGCTTAATTGGAATGATTGCCAACCTAAAATTGGATAGAATTTTATAGGAATCCAAACAAATCTTACCATTTGTAAAGCCTAAGTAATGCTTTCGATATTAATAAGTTAAATGTTCGGAGAACAAACTTGACGAAGAACGGAGATCATTGCAACATTTATGTGCACGAAATTTAATTAAATTCTCGAATTGGTGACGAGAGACTTCGTTTTGAATCATTCACCGTTGCAGCATTTATTCGATTTCGTCATGTTAAAGCAATTTTTTGGGCAACATAATTTCGGCAATTGACCACATCACTGCTAGTTTCTCTCTTTTCAATCAGCAATTTTGCCTCGTTTTGGCATTAGCGAGCTTTATTCGTTAAGTTGAAATGAAATTATGATAACTTACCGTTAAAACTACGTTATAAACTGAAAAAAGATATTTATTGGTAATAGAATGAAATTCCTGAACTTTATTGAAATGCATTCTCGTATTCTTGAATTGTGTTTATCTCTGAATTCCAGTATTGAATGGTTTCAGCTCCAGCGAATTCCTGCAAAAGATATGCAATTGAATACCAAACAGTGGATATTATTCGAAAGCAAATTCACATGTTATTAAAATTTAGGATTAGAATAATATGCAGGTTCACCTGCTATCCGAAATAGAACGTTCCTATAAAATCTTTCATTAGCCGAAATGGCGTAAATCTAAGAAGTAACTGAGGTATACTGAATTTATATGGGAAAACTTTTTAGAGTTCTCATACCCCCAAAAAAACCTATCAAATCCTACCAAGTAGCACATAAAACTTAAAATTGCACTAAATAATGGTGGAAGAAACCAGTTTAACGCAAAAGTCTATTTCTTTCACAACGATCGAACCTGGGGCCAGATTAAGGCTATGTAGGGCTTAAAGCATATACGGTAAGATGCACGGGCCTGATCAGGCGTCGAATACCATTAATGTGGGACCTAAAAAATGAAAGCCTCATAGCATTTGTGCTTATGCTAGTAAGATTAATCCCATCCTGATTGATAAGCTCTAATTACCTCCAATTTTACTCTAGGCAAACACGTTTACGAGCTCTCTTACGCTTTTCTGATACCTTATAACACATTTTGTTAGCAGGTGTACGAAATTGAGTTAATCCACGGATGCTCACAAAAACAGTTTAAAGTTGTGGCGGCTTGATGCTGAAGTGATGTGTTGTTACTAAGTAAGGGCCTTTCTTTTTACCGATTTGTTTTTTACACAGCGTTCACATTGAATATAATGTCAGATACAGTTTAAAGTCTCAGTTCAGTGAGTAAGGTATTTCAGTGTCTAATAGCATTGTACCCTAAGTGTCCACGACGAAAAGTTAAATTCAAGTATGCACTTTCGAGATTTCGGTGAGAGTGAAATCTGTTTTGGACAAAGGCTGCTGGACATCCAGGTGAACGTTGAGTATTTTCTTCTTGAGTTAGGTCTTTTGGGATAATACGTTCAAAACAGGTGATATTATATGGCAATAAAACGGTAGTGGTAGGTTTTTAGCTATTGTCATGGAATGTTGCGGATCAATTAGCTATAGGGGAGAGTGGAGTTGGTTAGGACAAATCGATTTTTTCAGTCGAAACTATTCGCACGCTGCCTAAAAAATTATCCCTAGTGTGCGATACTTTACAGATTATGAAAATCTTTTCGCTAGAACAATCACAACAAAGGTAAGTAAATAGAAAATAAAATTTGTTTTCGGGAGTGTGAAAAAAAATTTTGAGGTAGGTTTTTTCATGAATTTGTAGAGAGGTTATACGAGAAATGTTAACAGTTAGACAGTTATTCCTGAGGGACAGTACTATACTTAAACGTGTTGCAGTTTCATTTCGGCCATGTGCGTCGTTAGGCCTTAACATGATCTCTTTTGCGCTCTCGGCGTCGGGGGGGGGGGGCTTGATTCGGGCACAACAAAGAAGGTTGGTTCGGACGCGTTTGTTTAGAAATTACAAACGGAAAAGAAGGCAAGATCTTCCTTCCAGGGAAGATATGAACCGAGCACCAGAAAATACAGAAAATGAAAGCCGCAGTAGCCCTGCTAGCCCTGCTTCTGGTCAAGGAAACAAAGCTGCTGGTCAAGTGATTGTGATTTTTTATAATGTAATAATGTTAAGCAAATTGTGATAACATTTTCGTGCTCTTTTGATAATAAAGTTACCTTGTATTTCATTAAAATGGCGAAAAGCAGTTTATCCAAAACAGTCCCGCGACAGTCCGAAGCAACCCCACATCTAGGGGTTGCTTCGGACATTGCAGAGATTTAATAAAATATATAAATATATAGATTATAGCGTGACTACTGAAAAATCACATGTACAGGTAAATGACGAAAGGTTTAGAGAACAAAATACGATATACACATTCACTATTTAGTTAATGATTAACCCACAGGGAGGAAAAATTTGATTTTCGTCCGAACCAACCCCGCTCTCCCCTAGACAACTATCAATCTATTGAATAATGTTGACTTAATAATGTCCCAAAAACTAACGCTCTGTGAAAGAAGGGTATCCAGTGAAGGTTTGAGGGTTTGTTTCCATATCAACTTCCTCGAGAAGTTTATTTGACATGGGAAAGGTAATAACTGCCAAAATCTAAACTTTTCAGTTGAAGCAAAAAAAAAAAAAAAAATGTACGGGACTGTGTTGGGACACGGCCGCTAGTTAAGTCGTAAAATACGTCTTGTGGCTACATGGCGAATAGGAAATCCTTTTGTACTACACAATTTTAAAATTTTAATTCCTAACATAAAATGTTCAACATACTTGCAATATATCACAATTTTTAACCACAGTCGTTATTTTTAACCGAACCTTAATTATAAGTCATTCACAACTTACAGATCAGTGGTCTGTGATAAGAGAAATAAGATACAAATGTCAACAGACTAGAACGTAGTGTCTACAGCGTGTCTAATAGTTCTAAACTTGTTCTACAATGGACGCACAGCATGAAATCATATACATTGGACTGATGAAATTGATGGAGCAAACATATCACATTACTGTTATGTGGGCGCTAACAGTAAAGTCCTTCTCAAACTAAAATCTGTTATAAACATTACATGAATATCCAAATTCATTGTTAATGAATATAAAACGAAATAAGAATTCAGTCTCCCAAATTTTCGCATATATGTCGGTCCTTACTTAAATCATATTTGATGAAGATACTGTTAATGTTGACGGTTATGGCTCGTTATGGACTTCCACTGGTTGAATTCTAGCGCTCCATGTAGAAACGTTTATGTCATCAGATATGTTATTGGCGTCGAACTTTCAGTTATTGGCACATTCGTATCGAGCTGTAGTTCATCTTGGCGGCGCGGCGCCTCAAATTTGAGGCGTTCCTGTTGAGCCCATTGACGCTCAACATTGGACATCCGGGTGTTTTTGGATTCCCCATCTCTCGATCTATATTCCTGTGACGGTTTCTATAATTTTCTCGTGTTTCCTAGGCATAAATTTGGAAATTCTGTAATTTTTGTGAAATTTCCACACTTCGAAGGCCGATATCTTAGACACTATTAAATATTGAGGTTTAAATTTTAAGCCATTTTATAAAGCGCAGAAAGATAAAACAAATGACACCTCAAACGTCGTGATAGCGCAAAGGAAGCCGGCGCTAGACTAATTTAATATCCGCCATAGAGCAGATTTTCTGACTCAACTTTGCACTGCGATTGCGTCAGCCAATGAGGATAGCACGAAATTAGTGATGGTCTAGAACATGCTTTGTTCTATACTCTATCGAATGCGATATCGATCGTTCTTTTATCATTAATAGTTTTCACGTTATTAAAGTTTTCGTGATCAACACTTTTCGTGACATCAACGATTTAAGCGTGGCATCCTAATCTCGAAACGTAAGACGTATTCTACGTCAAAAAAAAACCCGATTTGTAATCACTTTGTTACAAAAAACAGATATAAGTTGACAATATATGCTCACGTTATCTGTTAGAAATATAATTTGAAAAAATAGGCACAATATTAGCTCAAAATGCATTAATTCTAGGAAATATTCAATTTAAGTTGTGACCATAGAGTCAACCTGCTTCTCGAAGTTCAGCTCTTATTGGAAAAAATACGTGCATGAGTTTTGCATTTATATTAATGCCTTAGAAATTACGAACAGTATACATGATCTCATTTTTCGTATGTTCAGTCTCATAACTTTATCAAAATACCAGTTATTTAAATTGTCGACATCGTCTTTGAATTTGTAATTGAAGAGCTAGAATTGCGTAGCTCCAAACTTTCAAATTTGCTGCTTTTACCATATCCTGAAGTGTTATAATTTTATTTTAATATTGAGTCAGAGCTAGTTTCACTTATTGGGGCGAATGTTCTTTGAACCACTGCATGATTTCTGGGGACATGAATACCTAACTCCATTTTACTAGCATATTGTACAATTAAATATTCTGCCAACTTTTCCTGGGCAATACTGCCTGCCATCTCTGAGAAAGACATTAAAGCTGCTTTTGACAAGTATATAAGCCCCGTAGTATCCATTTGAGATATGTGAAATGTCCAGTTTTGTGCTAGTTCTTTCTATTATCAAGGACATCGGAAAATGACCCCCATATACCACCCATGGTGGTAAGATTATAGAGTGGAAAAGGGTATTAGTAAAGCTACCAAGTAATCGACGCAGGTCACAGGATTAATCCAAAATATAAAACTGACGTCATGAAGCTATTGTGGCACATATCCAAGGATAAAAGCGAGGTTTCCTTTTATAGCAGTATTTGAGACGACATTGATCAACCTAACCAAATTTCAGAACGTTTTATCTTGTATTTTAAGTCCATGAAAGTGCAGACCCTACTTTTTATATTTCTGTTCTTTTATGTTCAGGTCTCATGTTTTCCCAGATTTCTGGCTCCATGTCAGATTGGCGCTGCTGCTCTCGCTACTCTTAGTGCACTCTGCAACACAAACGCTGAACTCTATCCTTGGTTGTTTTTTTTTTGCGTTTTTTCAGAAAAGCGAAAAGCCTCTTCCGGTTTATTTCCGAACAGACACTAATGTAAATCTTTCATAAAAGTGAGATAACATAAAGCCATTTAAAATAAGCGAGATGCGTATAATTCGAAATTATATATTTATTGATCTTTTTTATAAATAGATATAAAAGTTAATGGTTAATATTCCATCTGTCAAGATATTTGCTAATGCATCGAATACAATGATTGTAAACGCGGTGTTTCTAAAGTCGTGCAACGCACATTTCGGATGATATTCCCTAAAACAAAGAAGGCAAAAATATGAAATTTTCACTGTAAATCGTTTAATGTCTCCATCTTCTGACAAGCACAGCTCTATTCGACGATAGGTATTTTCAGCCACACGATTCAGCATATTGGTGGGAATGAATGCAGTGAGTTTGCGGATGTTGTCCTTTAAGGCGTCGGTTGTCTTTGGATTGTTGTCGTATACAGGTTCTTTGAGACAAGACCATAGAAAGAAATCAGGGCATCGAAGTGGCCATAGTCCACGTGAAATCACCCTATCACCAAACACTGATTCAACGATTGCAAGGGATTTCTTGTAGGTTGCGCGACTTTAGAAATTCCCTGTACTATAAATGCAGTTAATCCGTTAGCAGTAGAAATATTCGGCGCTTAGCTTACGGTGAAACGAACCGTTCGGATAAAAAGTATCTTTTTTTTGATGAAGACGAAGAATACTCATAGAGACCGGTTAGTTCTATAAGTAAATGTATATATTTCTGATAAATAGTGAGATAAATTTTGCGGAAGCCATATCAATACTGTATGCTACATATATTCTCATAACCTGAAGCTCTTGTTCACACTAGAGACATCTTAAAAAAGTCTAGTTTTATAAGAATGTTTTACAGTTTTTAAAGAACGATATTATTAATTTCTTACAATGGCTTTTCGAATTTTGAGAAGCTTTAGTCGCAAATATTAGTATTACTGGAAAAGAATTTAATAAAATAATAGCTCTAAACGTCCACCAAACCAAGCAGGAAATCCTATGGAAATCCTATTTACGGCTTGTGCGTCTAGGATTTTTTTAAATTAGCTAATTTTAATTATGATTTTCTCTTTCTATAGTATTGATCCAAATATTTTGATTATGTTTAGCGAGTCCATTCAACCGCACGTGTCATAACAGGCCAGTGGCCAGGAAAATCAGGAAATTTCATCTATATTCTGGGCTGTCTCTTTACGTGTGGCTAGCAAATCACTATGGAAGGAGGAGGTGAGTGCTCGATGAGGGTGGATGCCTCTCCTTCTCTCTTTCCATTCCGATGGAAGTCGTGATCTCTGATCCTTGATGGGGATTAAGGACGACAACCAAGTGTGTTAAAGGCCGAATACTAAAGTTCACCAAAGGTGAAGAACATCAATCATGTTAAGAAGTATTAAAAATGCTATAGATATTCACAAAAATATTTTTATGATATGAAAATTCAGTCAAATTTTATAAAAAATCTAATGATATGGTAATGTGTTTATTGGAATATATGATAATTGCTTCAGTCGTTATTGGTATCAGATCGTAACATAAGTAATGCACAAATTTGACACAACACATTATAGTTACAAAACATTGCAAATTTGACACAACACGTTATATTACAAAATATTCCTCCATTACTTATGATTTCAATCCATCTCCACCTTTCTGGCTATTTCCCTATCATCTCTGAAAAAGTTGCTTGGCTATGAATTGAAGAATGCCACTATTTCCCGTTCCATCTCTTACATTAAGATGTTGAAGACTCCGAAACAAATGAAACTCGGAAGGTGCCAAGACCGGTAAATATGGAGGAATCATTCTTTGGCAGCCAAAAATGTTGAAGCTGTGAACAGGTGATCCTGTTATGTGAGATCGAGCATTATTCTGAAGCCTCAAACTTGCCAATTCTTAACTTTGAAAGCCATCTACCACACTTCGATTTACTTACTACTATATGTCCGTACACACTTTGAATATTTCTAATTGTTCACTTGCATTTTAAATTTTTCAAAATTGAAACAATGAAATATGTCGAATTAGTCCCACAGATACCGCCATCGTATTCGCTTACACTAACTGCTGGAACTGGTCGTATGCAAAAAAAAAAAAATCGTCATATATATTGGCTTGGTTTGTTTGGTATTAACGTCCTTTTCAACTGCCATGGTCATTTCAGGACGGCGTTATAGGGGCCGCAAATTTTGCCTCGCAAGGGTTCTTTAACGTGCAGCCGGCAAACGACTACACGGGACCAACGGCTTTACTTCCCTTCCGAAGGAAGTGCGTGATCTCAGGATTTTCCCCCTGAAAAAGTCCTCGTCGTCCTCGGCCGGGGTCGAACCCGCGTCCGCGGACATCAGAGGCGATCACGAAACCACTGAGCCACCGAAGCCGATTCATATATATTGATTACTAAATCTGCTTAAAAGTTCTTGTAAAAAAGCATTTTGTTTATATTAAACCCTGACATCTGTATCTAACATGGTTTTAACGTGCGCATGTCTAATCGTCCAGATTCACGCCCGGGATAGTCGTAGAGTTTAGACAGGATTTTAGATCCATAAAGCACCGCGATACAAGATGCGATTTATGCTCGCAGGATTACCTTGTCACGCGATAGTTTACCAGATCTTTTTATTGTATGTTTAGTGCATTTCCGGCTCCATTTATGTGTGGCTTCACTAAACGTTGATTTAGAATCCATTGTGTGACTGCGGCGTGCTTGCTTCCTGTTTTCATTCCTCAGTGAAAGTCTTCTAACACTGCTGATCATGGCATCTTACATTCCCACTTAGCACAATGTGACAAATCTTGTCTAAAATTTAAATGTTCAATTTTTTGAACGAAAAATTGTTTAGCTCTCTTTTTTCTCCTTATAATATGCCCGGTTCCTTGGAAATGGCTCGTATGTATGCAGCCCATGAATCTTTTCTGTTGTTTTCTTGGCAGTACTTAATTGATTTTACGAGAAGTTTTCACCTATAGTACATGTATAATATGAATCAAAAGTCAGGATATAGATAAATTTCGTCTGAGGAATATGAAAGTATGTATATATTTTCGAAACTAAAGAATGGAGAGAGAACCTAAATATGAGTTTGGCCTAATTTTTATTACAAAAATATTATAGCAAATAATACACGAGAGAAGTAATCACGAAAGTGTGTAAATTTAACTCATGTTCTTTTTGTTATTTTCTGCATATGTGAAAATAGCTTGTGCCAGCAATAATGTTTATTCATACAGCATAGTCTGAACAAACTTAGCTATTAAATTTGTTTCAGTTCTTCCAGAATGGTTATTTCAGGTTCTGTAAATAGCGGAACTTATGGAGCTGCTTATCCGTTTTACCAAGTCCATTTGTCTGTCTCTCTCTCTCCTTCTTATGTTTGACACCCTGTTAATGGAAAAGAGCAATTTTACATGTAAATTCCTCTAGGCGTGCTCTATTTAAGTTGGATCGGAATACCTAATGGGGCCCATGTATTTTAGCTATTGGGGAGAGAGGGGGGGGGGGAGTCGGTTTGGCCAAATAAGTCCTACTAAAATTTTTATTATTTAATATAGAGAAGCATTTAAAAAAAATATTGATTTTGGTTTCTATCTCCGACACCCTTTAACATAGAAGGTTAAAACTTGATATGTAGATTTCTCTAGATAAATGCCTACATTATTATGAATTCAGATAAGACTTAAGGGTACCAATTTCTTGAAATCAGTTTTTTGCTACTTTCTGACACCTTTCTTGGATGGATTAATTTCTTGTTTTATATAAGCAATCATATATTTTTTGTTTTATTCTATACACTATATTTATCATTTGATCGCAATATATTCATATTTATTTCCATACGGTACCTTTATTTCTTTCTACAAAAAAATTTGAGTATGAATATTGTTTGTTGTAGTTTCAGTAAATTATCTCTAGCAATTTTTTTTCAGGAATGTCCTCAAATCTCTTAAAATGCAAGCATCAATGTTTTTGTTTTAAGTTCAACCACGTTTATTTTTTGCAATCAAATCTCAATAATTTATTTTTTGCAATCAAATCAATCCAAGTTCCTTTCTTGGATTTCTCAAAAACGAAAAGCTTGTTATTGTTTGCTAGACGACATTTCATTTCCAATGACGATTGCATTTTTTTAGAAAACAGTTATTTAAGCAAGATTTAAACTGCGGTCTCCTAAATAATCCATTGAATTACAAGGTCAATCAGAAGTAGGTCACGAAAATTTAAGACATAGGTGAAAATTAAAACTAGTGATTTTAAAAACGTCGTTAGATTGCAGCACAATCTGACATTCTCATTCACTAATTGCAGATACCAGGTACGTCATACCCAACTCATATTCAAACTGATGACCGTGCTCGAGAAGTGTACGACTGAAAAGTTGCTGTGCGTGTTTTGTGAACAAACGAACTTCCTGCAAAAGAAATGTTTCCTGTTTACACTGAGAAGTGCTTGTCGCGTTAAGGGTATACAAATGGCTCGATAAATTTTCTCCACAGTTGCTGGTTAGGTTGCGACAAAAGGAACTACGCGATGGGTGGAGGAAATGATTCGAGCTTACAGGAGAGGCGAGTAACAGAAAAAAGTAGCAATTGCAAAGGCGCATTCTCATGCAGCATAACAAATGATCGTATGAATTTTCTCTCTCAGAACTGACTTAATGAGAGCCACAAACTGAACCAGTCCTTATAGCATTTCTGTCGAAAATAAAGACGTATGTGCAATTCATGTGTGCATCTTTATCTACTTTAATACAATTGAAACATCCCTCTTCGCCACAGCAAAGTTTCAGTATACCTTGATTAACCCAACAGAAAATTGATCAACTAGGCTCGGAATTTCTTGAACATCAGCCTCTACCTTAAAAAGCGAATTCTAGGCATTTGAACCGCAAAAATTTTATGGATTTAGAATGAGGGATAATGAGGCTGACAGCAAGTCAAACATTTCTATGCAGTAGGTTTCTAGGCACTTTTTGAGTTATGAAATAAGAGTTTGAATATTGGTTGAAAAAGTTAAATATAAATGCAAATATAACAACCGTTTTTTTCAGATTAGTATCTCACTCAGCATTTATTAAATAAACTTTTTGTGACTGATTATTCTGTTTTTGTATCAATTTTCATGTTTTGCCTTTTTTTAGTATTTCTCTAAAACTCACGCTGAATGAATGGGTGTATAGTTAGAATTATATTTTCCTTTGATTTTCCATGAGTTATTTATTATTTTTACCTTCTGTTTCTTAATTATCACATCCTCTCGATTACTTAACGTATACAGAAGTAACCATATAATAAGCACAGCAAATGATATATAGAACTTTCTTACCAACTTCGTTGTCATTACCGCGCTGCTTACATAGCGACAAGTTATCCGCGTTTTGGCAAGTCTTACGGATTACTCAACAGTTAAACTGCTAGGCTTGGCAGTAATCATTTACCAGAATAGTTTGGTCTTCACATGGAAACTAATCTACATCATTCCAACATACTTACATTCATTTTCTACCCACGTGATCCTTACATTTACATGGATCGATCCACTTGTTCGAGGCGGGGCATTTCTATTTAATGGATTAGCAAGTTGATGAACTAATAGATGGAAGGATAAAGGAAAAGGTGGTTAATATGTAAAAAGCGATAAAATTAAACTCAAGGATTGTATGCACGACCAGAATAACAAGCACTGAAATAACAATAAGTCAACGTTTTTGCTAATTATAACGTTCTCAAGCAATTATAGATAATGAACATTTTAATAAAGAAAAGGCGCATCTCAACATTGCAAAAAACGATACATTGCGTGAGCAAATAGGATAAACTAAAATAGCGGATAACGATAACAGAATCATATACGAAGTGCTACCCAAAATTTCCAAGAAGTTTCTTTTATAAAGCAGAAAACGTATCTTACACCTTAATTTCCGCTGTCACTCTCAAAGTAGTCACCTCCGGCACGTATGTAATGATGCCGCGATTTTCCCATTTTAGGAAGTCCGAAGGCTGTATGGTGTTCAAGACAAGTTGCGATTCCACTTGGATATCTTCAATGGAATCAAAATGTCGCCCTTTCAGTTTAGAGAAGAGGTAGAAGCTGCAGAGGGCTAGATCAGGAGATTAAAGAGGGAACCGTTGCCATGTTCTTTTTTTCCGGGAATTCCATTACAGCGAGCGAGGTGTGTGCGGTCGCGTTGTTCTGGTGGAGCAACCAGTCTTTGGTTCTTCCACAACTCGGAGTCGTTTGCGCGAAATTTTCCTTCAGTCTCTTCAAACCTCGCAGTAAGATTCTTGTTGACGACCGGGTCGAATAATTTGGAAATTCGAAGAAGCATAAAAGCACGTTGCAACACAAACAGAAATAACTCAGAAAGAAATGCCCCAGTGATTACCAACCTTGGCAGGCCAGCAGCTGAAAGGTGCACCAAGAGGAATCTAAGGGCAGAACCTCGTACTGTTTTCGCTTTGGGTGGAATATTCAAATTCTCGGATATTTTGGATAGCACCTCGTATATCGAAAGTGATGCGTATTTTATTAAGAATTAATATTCATTGTCATACGAAGGGAAGTCAGTACGTAAGCTCCAAATGGATGTAGAAATAAGCAAATACGAGGATTGATTTGAAAACTACTTTTCTTTCTCCGCATAATCTCCTTGCATTGAGGCACTTGTCCCATCGTTTCACAAACCCCTCAAAACAGTAAGATGATATTCTTTGGGCTGCTGCCTGAACCAGGCGATGATTTCTCTTTGAATAGTTTCATTGTCCCTTCAATTAAGAAGATCGAACAGCTTCATCGTAGGGAAACTGTTCACCCGAAAGATGATGTTTAAGAGGGCCGAACAAATGGAAGTCGCTTGAAGCAAGGTAGAGTTGTACGGAAGATGCTCGAGGACTTTTCACTTGAACTTTCTCAGCATCTCGGTTGTGTTGTTGTGTTGATGTTCTCAATATATTGAGATTACGAGGGCACACTGCTTATCATATAGCTATGACTTTGCTCCTCACGACTTCCATTTGTTCAGTCCTCTTAAAGCGTCATCTTTCGGCCGACGATGAAGCTGTACAAAGGGGAGTCACTGCCTTGTTCAGACACCAGCCCAAAGAATATTATCTTACTGGTTTTGAGGGGCTAGTGAAACGATGGGACAAGTGCCTTAATATAGAGGGAGGTTATGCGGAGAAATAAGAGTAGTTTTCAAATCAGTACTCTTATTTGTTTCATTTCTATGTCCATTTGTAACTTACTTACTGATTTTCCCTCGTACAATAGAAATTGAAGAAATAAGCGTCAGTGCAAATTACTCGATTTTTTTTTGTTAAGTAAAGTTGATTATGTACAACACCCAAAATTAGACCAGTCCAAATATATTAATATAAAAAAGGAAGAAAAAATTCCTAGAGCTGGATTCAAACCAGGTACTACGAGTATCCAGCTAGATGCCCAAAAATAGTGCAGGCACCTGGTTCGTAGATCGGGAATTCTTCTTTACCTATAAGATCTTTACCTTATATTAGTGCATTACCTGCAAATCTTATATATTACTTTCTTATAGACCAGTCCTTTAATAAAATGTCATTAAAAACAGTAAGAAGTGGAGGACTGTATTAAAACCTCATTAAGTCCGAATCCAGAACTTTTAGAACATTGAAAAAAATAATTTTAAGTTTCCCGGTATTTTTTAAAGCTTTAAAAGTAATTGGCTATTTTTGAAAGGTAACGCAAAAAGGAATGAAGTTCACTATTTTTTTTTAACAGGCCATCGGTTTTGATGCTATGTGGTAATGCATTTTTGGAATGGTGTACATTTTTTAAAGATAAGCTCTTTAATTAAAATTTTAATTTCTTAGCTTCTATAGTATTTGTATATGGTAGCATCTGTCGGCGGCAATTTGTAAAAATTAGCAAGAAATTTTAAAGTTTTTAATTATTAAAAGAAATAAATACTAATGTAACAACCAGAGCTATTTTCCATCGGTATTAATCCAAGAGATCGATCATGGTTTTCCACTAAAAGATGAATCCAAAAGTGGTTGTTTTTTGTAAATTAGATAATTAAAAAAATAAGTATAATTAAAGTAATTAACAAGCTGTTATGACTATTGCATTGCCTCTGTTAGTAGGATAAACCTACTATGGAGATAAGAGAGAATCTTCTTGTTCGAGAAGAAATGGTACAAAATAGAAAGCGTGTAAAAAAAAAAAAGGGAAAATAAAATTGGCCTAATAAACTTTTTAAAGAAATTAATATGTGCAAAATGTAAATTCTCAAATTCTTCATTTAAGTTTGTAAAAACGACAACTAAAAAATTCGATTATTGATATGAAAGTGAGTGTAAATGTCAATGATGATAGCAATGTAAATAAATGTATTTACATACTAGAAGCGAACCCACCCGACTGTATAATCGGGAAATAACCCATTGTTAGATAACCCATTGTTAGATTTTTTCTTTATTGTGACATAGTCCACCTTCGCTGATTTTATATACCAGCAAGATATACTGTATATGATTATAGTAAGAAATAGTAGCAATGTTGTTTTATTTTATGATTTATTGTTCTTCTAGGTAAATTAAAATGTTCTGCAGCTTTACACTGAGTAAATGTTCCATTTCTTATCGATTCCAGGCATTTTTCTAGCGTTTCAGTGGAGTAATCTCCCTATCGGCGAGCTCCTACCTTCTGCTTGTAGATTCTTATCAACCTGCTAAAACAACAGTAAAATCTGTTAGCAATATTTATTTTTAACTGCGGGTCATTTTGCACTACTGTTTAGGAATATATCGGTTATTGGACTTTTGGGACACCCTGCTTATATTCACTCGCGAATAGACTTAATTACAAGCATTTAAGATGATATGTAATAAATTTGTTTTAACTTTTCCTCTCTAATATGTTAGCAGCATTTTTATAAAAGATGTTTATTATTCCAAAAAATGTTTCTCACAATATAACGAAATGAAAAGCATGAATATTTAAGATGCGTTTCAAATATCCCATTATCCTCCTTCCTTCACCTCAAATAATCCATTTTCTGTTGTGCTTTTGCTCTTTCCTCCTTCTTCCCTTGTGTCGAGGCTTTTTTTTCTAATTGCATTCGTTATGTATTATTGCTAAATTTTTTCTCCCTTCCCCGCTTCTCCGTCAGCTTTGTGTCGAGATTGCAGCGGCGAATTTAAGTGACGTTTCTGGAACTGATGCATTGCGTTTCGTGAAAATGAGAGGAAATTAATTTCGTGTCATCCCCCTCGCGTGACAATCAAACCTTCGCTCGTGCAAAGGTGTCGCTCGGTGTCATCAGTCGGGCGCTTCGTTCTATTCACCTCTCGAGATTAAAATTAAATTTTCGGACATGCAATAAGACTTTTCCCTTTGCACGGCAACGCTCATTGCGCCAATTCCACGCCAAAAATAAAAATATCCGCCCGCCATTCGGGCAAATAAAAGGCTACTTCTGAATCCGGTGAAGTGACAATTAATAAAAGATTAGACTTGTATAAATAGAACGGGCCTTGTACAGTATAATATCCGCGCAAGATTTCAATTTAAAATATAATAAAATGTTCCATAGCTCTTCTGAAGTTTAGCTATTTCTTGTGACATTAGATTGTGTATAATGTTAATTTTAAGCGACCCTCTCTATTATTTGCCTCTCGTTTATATAACGTTCTGGCAATGTTAACTTCCGATTTTTTTTTAAAATGGATGGACGCTTATTGTGCTCTTTTATATAATTATCCTGTTAAAACTGGCCTCATTTCGTTGTTAAAAGTATTTTTAAGGAAAAAAATCCAGTTCTGTGTTAAGTAAAAAAAAAGGTAATCAAAGAGTTGAACTCTTTCTATTTTCAGCCCATTTCTACAGGAAAAAAATTAATACAATAGTTGAAAGTTTAGAGTGCCCTTGAGAAGGAAATTTTCGATTCGGAGCACACACGAACAATAACGTCTGTCATTACCAACTGGTTGAAAAATTTTTTTTAAATTAACTACATTTCCTTGATAATTTCTTCAGTTATTGTCTTGTCAGCGAAAATTCCTCCATAGCTGAAAGAGAAGTGACAGCTCATGAATGATTTTTTTAGAGGGTGACAGTAGAATAGGAAAATTTTAAAATCATATTTAATATCACGTATTTTAAATTATTTATTTTAAAAATATAATTCATGACGAGAACGAAATAAAATTCTATTTGACAATTTGCCAAAGGTATATGCTGTTAAAGGGATCAGGCAAGATTGTTGAAGCATGTTGTAGAGTAGGTTTCAATTTATTTGCACGGTATACGAGGTCCGTTTAAAAAGTAATGAGACTTTTCCTCACAAGTAGATGCTTTATATGGTCCATTGCAAATTATGCAAAACCAGTCTGGTGACTTAGTATTTGCTTGCTTTTTCTTCTGTGTTGTTCTTTGTTGTTTTTTTTCAATGCTTATATGGTGAAGTGAGAACTTCTGCTCCCTTGCATGCTCGCTGCCTCTTTCCTGAACGGCAACGATCACCTTGAGGGGTAGGGCTGATAGCTTCAACAGTGAGCGGGGTTTAGGAGATGCATTAGAAGTTGATGTCTTATTGTCATCAGATGGTTGCTTTGTAATAGGCCTACCTGCACTACCTGCATTAAAGTTTTCCATTGAGGTTTCCGGGTCTAAATTGGAACTATCTCGGTTTTCATTAGGATTAGCCATGTCTGTTACTTCGGTTGCTGCAAATTCATGATCTTCAAAACAGTCTGCATTAAATGGCCAAATTCCGCACTTCGAAAATCCACTGCTTGCATTTGTAATGGTGGCTGTCTTGCCATACTGGCCTTGACTGGATTCTATGTACTCATCTTTGAAATAAATAAATAAATAAATAAATAAATAGGCTTCAATGAATCCATCTAGAATACCATACTCATTGAAGGTTCTTCCAGGATGATTACGAATCCATCACTGTGATCATAATAGGTTTCAAGCGTCCTGAAGATGGCAACGTCCAGTGGCTAGACTTTGTGTGTTGTTATGACATTTTACAAAACATTCCTTAAGATGGGACATTGTCTCATCTTAGGCAATTGCAAACTGTCCCGATTTAGGAAAGTGGGCATTTTTGAACGTTATCTAGCACCATAAAAAATCTAGTGATCTCATTAAGCACATCTGGTTTTGCAAACAATCCATCAATATCTCAATCAAAATAAGCCATCCATGGTAATTCTATCTTCCGAGAGATTGTACAAGACATTAAACAAACATTTTATTTAGTATGAGTAAAACTTAGAAGAATTTTTTGTGAGGAATCGGCTGCACTTCTGTCCTTGACTATTACAATGAGTCTTTCTCCTTCGACGAGGTACTGAAAACTAAAAACAGGTAGCACCAAAAGTTGTTTACATTTTTTTAAATCGCTTTGCCCCGTCTTATGACTCGTCCCAACTTATACAACTCTCCCCTAAGTTTAACCAAAATCATACGGATAAATTTATATTAAAAATAAAAAAAGATTAATTTATAACTATTTAATTATATGCTACTTTCCAGAACAAGAAATTACCAATGCCTTCTGATCAAATAATTCTTATTCATGTTAGTGAAATCTAACTCTATGAAATCTGGTGAATAAAGACTGGGCCTGACTTTATTCATTTCTATTGCTTAGTTTTAATCAAACTGAAACATAATGCTTCTCATATTACTCCGTGTCCAGTTGGATGCACTTGTGCAGGCGGATCTTCCAGTCGTCGAACACGTGGAGCAGGCTATTTTCTAAGAGACAAGTTAAAATCTCCTCTGAGAGCCAATGATTAGTCGTCGGTGATATTAAAATCCACATAAGCAAAGTTGCACTGCTCTCTGTTTCGTTGTTAAAAGGTCTGATACCCAGTGTGAACAAACTTCAATTATGTGGAGTTTTTCGTAAGAAATGGTATAAGTATTGCGAACATTCGAGTAAATTGTTGGCCACTAGCGCGGCTATATTCGTCATCTCTGTAAAGTTCTATATATTCGCTGCGCCCGGACATTTTCTGCAGACACCTTCTGTAAACTCTTTAAATCACCGAGAATATGTTTTAAAAGTGGAAAACATTTACCAATATACTGAATGTGTAAATGCAAGCTTGCTGCAACATCGCCTAGGTCTCGGAGGCTGTTTTTATTAAATTAAAAACAGTTTAATATCTACATACTGCTGCTCACTCATTTATCTCGTAATCTCATTCTTCTGATGTAGTCAGAAAATAATACGGCACTATCTATAGAATCCTGCAGGATGGTCGTGTAAACAGTGCTGCTGCCCATGTCACATATTTATTTCTTCAAGGCTTCTTTTGAAAACCAGTGTACTTTGGAGTGTAAATCGCAATGTTCGTTGAGACCTCACAGTATTCGTCTTTGCTTTCCCTCATTTTGTGTGTACGAAAATAATGGAGAATTAATATGTATGATTTTTCGATTGTGAATTCTGTTTTCTTCCATCTTCTATTGTCCTGTTGAAAATCCACAATGGTCCACTCAATATTTCCAAAACTGGAAACAGGTTGTCTTCTAGAACCGGCTGATCTCTAGAGGCGACATATTTTGACAATTTCAGATGTACCATTAAAGCCAAAGCAAACTCAAAACATTAGGGGAGAGTGGGGTCGCTTCGGACGCGGGTTGGTTCGGACAAATCGATTTTTTCAGTCGAAACTATTCGCACGCTGCCTAAAAAATTATGACTTGTGTGCGACAATATATAGATTATGAAAATCTATTTGCCAGAACGATCACAACAAAGGTAAGTAAATAAGAAATAAAATTTGTTTTCGGGAGTGTGAATAAAAATTTTGAGATAGGTTTGTTCGTGAATTTGTAGAGAGGTTATACGAGAAATGTTAAGAGTTAGACATTTATTCCTGAGGGACAGTACTATACTTAAACGTGTTGCAGTTTCATTACGGCCATGTGCGTCGTTAGGCCTTAACAAGGTTTTATTTGATTTCTTGCGTGGTGGGGTTGATTCGGACACAACAAAGAGGGTTCGTTCGGACGCGTTTGGTTAGAACTTACGAAAGGAAAAGAGGGCAAGATCTTCCTTACATGGAAGATATGAAGCGAGCACAAAAGAAAGCCGCAGTAGAAATGTTACATCTGCTAGCCCTGCTTCTAAATGAAACAAAGCTGCTAGTCAAGTGATTGTGATTTTTTATAATGTGATAATGTTAGGCTAGTTGTGATAACATTTTCGTGCTCTTTTGATAATAAAGTTACCTAGTATTTCATTAAAATGACATAAAGCATTTATCCAAAATAGCCCCGCGACAGTCCGAAGCAACCCCACATCTAGGGGTTGCTTCGGACATTGCAGAGGTTTTTTAAAATATATAAATATATAGATTATCGTGTGACTACTAAAAAATCACGTGTACTGGTAAATGACGAAAGGTTTAGAGTACAAAATACGATATACACATTCACTATTTGGTTCATGATTGGGAGTAAAAATTTGATTTTCGTCCGAACCAACCCCACTCTCCCCTAATGATATTCCCACTTGTTCGCTGCTGTAGAATTCTCGAGGTTCTTTTCTGAAATTATCCTAGTAATGTCTTTTTCCATCAAGTCTGTCAAATTGACCTTCCTTTTGTCACTAAGCAATACCTGGATCTATTCATCTTGCCAGCTCATGTGCCTTCTGGCCTAGTCAAATCTGGCCTTCTGGTGTTTATCTGTTATAGACTTTTTCTTCATTGTTGTGACAGAAATATTCGAGTACTCGCTAGCCGCCTGTGAATAGTATTCTTTGAGATATTTTATCCTAATTCACGTTTGTTTTTCGAAGGGAACTTGCTGGTAGCAAGTCGAGTAATCATGCGATCATCTCTACAAGAAACGAGATTTGTTCTGCGTGATTTTGGTATTGATTTAGAAAATGGTTCTTTGAGAAAGAATTTATAAATTCCACATGCACTACTTTTTAACTTCTTTTCAATTTTAACTACTGATTGACCTTTTTGCTTGTAATTTCTACGCAAGACCAATTTCCTGAGCAGAATATTGTCTTTGCGTGGGCAATTTGAAAACAGCAATTGCTTATGCAAAAGAGTACTTTGTAGATATTTCAAAGTATTGGAAAGTTCCAGTATGTAATTAAGGTATGAAAATGATTTTTTTCACATACTACTTAAACTTTTGGGAAATCAATTTATATAAATTATTTGTTCAACAACAGTTGGTAGCATTGTTTTGGAATAGTTTTAGAATATGTTTATTATGGTAAGAATAAAAATCTTATCAATAAAATAGATTATTTTCTTTGATTTATTATGGAAATATTTGCACTGTTTATGTTTACCTAAACTTTTGGGACACGTTGTAATAAATTGAATCATTTGAGACATTGACGGTAATCTGTGAATGTAGAACTCTTTAAAAAATTTCCAAAAATAACTCTTTTCCCTTCAAGCATACAATAACCATTTCAAGAAAATGTAATGTTTAAAATATCTCTTAATGCGTGTTCTTATAGCAGTCAGGGATATAATAAAGGAAAATTTCCATGCTTTAAATTTCCAAGCAATTCCGAATCCCCCAAAAAAATTTTGATTTAAATCCGACTGAAATACATATAGTAATTTTGCTCATATATTATGATTTCAATTCTGTTCTTTCGTGAAAAGCAACCGTTAAAAAAGGCGAGAGAAAGAGATTATAAAAGGAAAACTATTTTCAGAGTTTTTTCTTCTTGACTATATGTAAATGCCGCAAGCTAACGCAAAATATATAAACGGAAAAATAAAAATTGCTAATATTTCCTTTTTCCCGGAGCGTAGGGGAAAAATTCAGTCGAAATTGTCGAGTTGTGTGACGCAACAGATGTAAATAACGATGCGAATTTAAATTCCACCTTCCACATCCTTCCATATTCAGGAGCTTCAGTCACCCCCCTCCTCAAAATAAGACATTTATTAGACACAATCTGCAGACGTTTCCCCGCAGAAATTGCTCCCTTTATTTCTCCCGACTTAAAACACAGTGGCGTGAGATTTATTCACCGACTCACTCTCTCTCTCAGTCTTACTCTTTCTTTCTTTCTCTCTTCTTTTTCTATCGTCTTTATCGCCTCTCCCATCCAACCACCCCTTCGTCCTCGGTCGTGTTGTCGCCCGGAATTACTTCTAAGCAAAACTTAATGACCTCAGAAAATGGTTAAAAATTTTAAGAGTCGTTAGCCCTTTGCTCACTACACGGTGTTCAAAACTGTGCGTTTAAAATAAAAAAAAAAACTTGATGAGCAGAGATTCTGAAACTTAGTGCCTTCGAGTTAATTTTTGGAAAATTTCTGTTAAAATGAAAAACACCATGATGAGATAATAAATTTAAAATACATATGAGAACTAGTCATAAGATTTCACATTGTTTTTTTTTAGAGGAAATATCTAAAGAAGAGTACCTCTATTTAGTCTGTGTTTATCAACATGGTGAAGAATTTTTCTAAGAAATGTTGTAAGAGCATTCCTTAATGTAAATATTATCTGAAACTGCTGTTTTAAAATTTTAAAAAAATTAAAGCTTCTGAAGGTTTATGGATATTTGCTTTATTCATGCTCATAAATTTTAATCTCTAAATTCTCTTAAACCATAAGAAGTTAATTTATGTTAGAGATTAAAGACGCACCTACGAAATCTAAATTAAAGCTCTTTATCTACTCTTTATCCAAGAAAGCACTTAGATTATAAGCATACGTTGAAATCTTTTTCCTGTGCTCCGTTATCTCTGCTATACACAAGATAATTCAGTATAAAGATAATTATGGTGTGGATAACTATTTCTTCTCGCATAATTTTTTTATAATATACAGGATGTAACAAAAATAGTGGGCTGGCTATACATAGTCGGTTTCTAAAAATAAGGAAAAAGTTTATATAAAGATATGTCCTTATAATTATAGAAAATAATTCCTTGAAGAGTTATAGTCAAACTAGAGTACCAGACCAACCCGCTGTGTTGGAAAAAGAAAGCTTAAGCATGCTGTAAAGGAACGAGCAGTAAGGAACGAGCATGCGAAATTTCAGCTTCGCCAGTATCAGTTGGTCGCCAACCTCCGATAGGAGACAGCACAATAAGGAAGGGAGGACCTATATGGAAAATGGGAGAATTAGTGATGAAACAGTGAGGGCTTTATCCTACAGTATATACAGGATGTATCAAAATAAGTTTACAAACGTTGAGAGCGGGTTCCTCACACCAAAATAAGAAACACAGTCTAATCGACAAATCAAGAATTTCCCTCATTAAGAAAAATATGAGGAAGGAAATTTGCGAATAGATACATATGTGCTACCAACAATTGCGAATAATATTTAGGTATGAATATTATTTAATCTTCAACGTCATCTAGAGCCGGAATAATGTTTTGGCGAAGATTTGTGAATCGTGATCCATTCATTCACGTTATTATATGAAAATTTTCTTCCCCTATTTCTTATTGATCTATCCATCCACTTTTATTGTTATACGTCGAGCAGATCCTTCGTCGATTTTGAGTACTGCTATTATAAATTAAATGTACTTTCATGTGGAAGCCATAGCGCTTTGTTAAGTACTGCTCTGTATACAATGTTAGTTTCTACATTTACATGAGATATTACAGGTGACAATGATCGCGTGACATTCATTGACAATGACATTAAATTGACATTTATATTCACGTCGACACCTCTATTCCAAGCACTATAGGATTACATATTTTATTATTTCTTCTATGAATTTTTACTTATTTTTTTACATACCTCGATGAGTGATAATGAAGACAGCAATTGTAAAAGCTGTTATTATCTAATTAGATCAAGAAATATAGTTGTAAGTAGAATGATTATAAGCCGAAGAAATACTTCTATTCAAACATTTAACAACAATCAACGTTCTTTTTATCTTAACAATAAAATAACGTATCTATACCTATAATAGAGCTGTAGCCGACCTAGCATCTGTACATAGAAATTATTTAAGAAAATCTTATGCGACAGGTCTTACTAACACAAACAAAAGCCAAAACTCTATTATTTTTAGAATTTTTGCTTATCTCTCTGTATGTTTATTACCTCATCACGCAAAACACAGTTTTCACAGTTGCATTGTTAAAGGTTTCTAATAAGTTTTTCTGTTTTTGTCTACATTAGCTTGCCATACCTTTCACTTTACCCACTCGATAAAGGGCAGGGGATGAGATTTTTTCACCGGGTTTTTTGCTAAACCCACATTTTACATGATGCTCTACAACTTTCTAAATAACACATGGGGTCTAACCCCTACCCCTACAAAATTAAAATTTTCAAAATTTACCCCTTCACCCCCAGGGACGCGAAATGTTTTTATTCTGAATTAGGGGACATTAAAACCAAATAATCAATATTCATTTTCCCCCAATCTGTTCCCCTTGAGTCGTTATTTGGACCTAAAGACGGGACACCAATTACGAAACACCCTGTATATCTATACTTAGCAAGTTTTTAACTATGTTGCAGTTTAGAATTTTTAAACATCCACGCAGACGAAGTCCGAGTAACAGTAGTTCTTATATTAATACGTTTCTACAATAAATAATCTTAAGAAGTCAAAATTAAAAAACAAACTGATTTACTCTAAATTTTTTAAAATGTATTTGCAGCTTTAAAATTGCTTCTGGTGAGTGAGCTGTGCTTAATTACTTAAAATGGGTACTTAATTGAAAATAAAAATATGCAAACAAAAAAAAAAGCGAAAACCGTCTTGGGAACACGGAAAATTTAGAATAATAAAAAAGATAAAAAATCGATACACTACTTGAATACGCAACTTGAAAGTCACATTGGGCAATGGAGGTTTAAAGCACAAAAGGTTTAAGCTGATGGTGAAAGAGGATGAAGATAAGATCTCGTCTTTCCTCGAGACTGGTCTTAAATTCGTGCCATCCAAGCTCTCAGCCATTGTGTTGAAGATGGTTTCAAGTATAAAATACAGATTATTGAAAAAGAAATTAAAATAAAAGTATAATAAGATTTCCATTAAACGAAATACAGGACAAAGGTTTAAAATCAGTACTGAGGAAGGCATTTCAAATGCAAGTCATATCGAAATAACTTTGGAAGATACGTAGATTAGGAAGCTTTTTTCTTATGGCAGCGTATTATAAACGTTCTCCTTTTATTTCTTCAAAGAACCGATGATAGCAAAAAGGCTCATTCACTCTAATTGTTCTGTTTTTCCAAAATACTTTAGCGAAGAATCCAATTAAAGTAATGAGATCAGAGGTAGTACCTTCCTTCTTGTAATTTCATTCATAAGAGTTATCACGATAAACTAAGAAAATTAGTAAACAAAAAAAAAATTCATTTTCAAGAAGATGCGTTGAAGTATCTCGTTATGATCCATACATCCAAAAGATGATGACTCTAAATAAACATGCGTTGGAAGAAATATATTTTGGATCCAGAAACCTATTATTCAATGACAAAGCCATTATAGTCATTGTATTTTAGTCGTTTTTGAAAAGTAAATACTATGAAAATAAATACTTTAACAGTTAAATGTTATTCTTAATTTGGCTTGATTAAACCAAAAATAAAAACCCTTTCAATAAGATTTATTCCTGAACTATTATTATAATTTTTATCCTTTGAAACTTTAAGAAGTAGTTTGATTGTTAACCAGTCTTTAATATACTGCCTATTTGAGATAGGTGTATAAGGAAATCTTTAAATCTTTAAATTAATCTGTTTGGCATCGTTATATCTAATGATTCCCATTACTGAATCTTTTATCTGTAATCCTGAAAAACAATCCATTTTTTCTCAAGCATTAGTATTGATCCAGGTCAAATGAAAAAATTTCTTCTAGAATTTTTATTACAAAGATTCACGCAATTGGAAAGGAGCTGCATCCTTAATCAAATAGCTGCATCGTTTGACATGCTGTAGTGTTTATATGTAAAGGTGGAACAGATAGCTTAAAGCCATTACCAATGTTATGAAACCAAAAAAAAGTCGTACGCCATATATAAAATACCTAAATAGTATAAATATTCACAACGAGTTTGCGTCGTCTATTAACAATTAGCGGGAACGTAACCACGATTTTGCCTTGAGGAAGAGCTGAGATTAAATGTCATGAGGTGAAACTTTGTAAAATGAAGCTTATTATGGGAGAAAATACAGTTTTCAGGAACAAGAGCAAGAATTTTATTTTATTAAGAATTTGGGGAGGACAGATTCTTATAGAGGGGCATATTCACAATAAAGGGAAAGAATATTGTTAATGATTTCAACATAGCTCTAAGTTCTTTAATTCGATGGTTCATTAAATTTTTGAGAATCTTCGAATAAAGATTGTTTTTGACCTCCAGTATGAATATTCTCTTTCCATTTATCTGTGGATATATGACCACAGAAAAGCTTGTACCCACACTTTAAAATTCCCTGGTAATCTCGGGCGCTTTGTCAGCTTAAATTTCTTAAAATTCAAAATAGATAGGCCTGTCTAAATAAAGACTTTTTAAAAAAGTATTTGGCTCTTATTTTTTAAAGTTTATTTAAGTATTTAAATAATAAAGTTTTCCAAATATAATATTTTAATTCACAGAGTATTATTAACGTAAAATTGGTAGCTGTCTATTGTTGATCAACGAAGTTTTAGATTTCGTTAATTTTGCGTGCTTTACTCTCAACTAAATTTGTATCGATATTTCACCGTGAACTTAAAAACTGTGATAAACTTACTGTATTTATAATTTATTACAATAGAAAACCCTATAGTTTTACAATTGAATAGGACAAGGATCCCATTATGGATTTTACTGCAATAGAAGGAGATCACGATTTTTAACAAAAATTGACACACGAGAGGTTTACAGTGGGATCTGGAAAAGAGAGCTAGGTATTAATTCTATTGACAGACGGATTTAGGAACATCCTAGATCACGGTTTCAGAATATCTAATGGAAGTTTCACCCTTCATTGTCCTGGTTCACAACGTATTTTGTTTCGATCAAAAACCCCTTCAGTTACCAGATCCTTTGGAGGATAAAACCGTTCTCCTATTAGCATTTGTGCTCAGTAAAAGAAGTTCTGGCTTTGTTGAAGTTAGCAATGAAGGAGCAGTTTTATCATATTTGATTGAAATAAACTAAACCAAACAAGAATAAAAATAAAAGAAAGTACGAGTTTTATTTTGAGAGCTCGTAAGGGGTGATAAACTTATTCGTTAGATATTTAGACTGTAAAGTTTTATTTTAAAAAATCTGTTTAAAACACAATGTTCTGTAATAGTTTTATATCTAGAAAATCTAGGCTTATTTTTCTAAGCCTGCTGATAAACGCCAATTAAATTACAAATTTTGCTTCAGACGTGCTTCTCTAAAGTCTCTATAATTATATTTCCAATATTTTATGTCTTGTTTAGAGATTTATTGTTTGTAAATTAAGATTTTTACTATGATGAAAAATGGAGGCTTATTTTGGGTTTATTTGAAATATTTTTGACAATCCGTCTCGCTTATATATCAAGGAATCAAGTTTCCAGCTAAGTTTGATATTAGCTTAAATAAACTCAAAAGCATTGTAATCAATTTACCTTAAATTGCAGCTAATATTGCATATCTCAAGGAAATTTAATTTTATTGGATAATATACGTTTTAACTTTTACTTTTAACTGATTAAAATCTCACTACAAACTTTTTAGAAATGGTTCACAGGCCTTACCTACTTTCTGAAATTGATTTATGAAGTCAGGTGAAGGCTATAAAAATTTCATTATAAACTTCATTTGAATTTCTTGCAATAAAAGCAGATGTGATAAAGTTCAGACACCAGCTGGAACACTGAAAAAAAAATCCGTTTTTATATATATGACTTATTATAATAGAAATATTGTAATTTCGGCGGACGTTGAGGATATATGGTTTTTGATACCATCGGGTCATCTTTATCGCTGGCCCGAAGGGGATTTTCGTGAAAAGAGAATGAACAAGAAGACGAAGAAGCCTGTTCTTTCATACGCCAGAATTTAATTTCTCCTCTGATATATTGAATGTCAAGCGACTTGACGTCCACTATATTTCCGTTTTTCCGGATATTTTATTCCTTAAGATTTTAGCCGTGGGATTTCCGAGATCCGTGCCCGTGTTTCCAATAGACCATAAATTGCTCGGGGAGCAACAACTTTCTTCCCGTCTGTGTGCTTTACCCTCATCTTTTTTATATGTTACAAGAATGAGAATAATAATAATATGAAACGAAAAAGGTTAGAATATAGTTCTCATGCTTCAACGCAATGGCGGAGAACTACCAAATAAAAACTTCGGAATTTCTATTCTTCTCGTGGCTAATACTACTGAATAATGCCACTTTAATTTTTACATATTTCTGGCATCGGTAACATCATTTTGAGAAGTCATTCTGTAGGCCACGTTTCTTCGCCAAGAATCACATATCTTTTCTGAATTATGTTATATCCTTTAAAATCCCTCTCCCTCAGAAGGAAACGCCTGCTAAGATCCAATTCAAAAATATGGCGCGTGTAGGAATTCCACAAATCTTTTCTCTAGATGAAGGCGAATAGAATGTGTCTAGTACTTTTAATACAATAAATTAACTCGGAAAAAATATCCAAAAAATTAACTAATAAAATTATGTATGATGCATTTGTTTATAAACCTATAAAGAATTTACAATCACAAAAAAGATGATCTCTCAGTTTCAACAACTATTCTTATAAGTTTATGAACTTATTTGCTAATCAAGATATCACTTTGTTCCGAGAGTCGATTACACTAAATAATTTTTTGGTTAGTAGATTTTAATTTATGAATGATTCAAAAAATTCTCTATTATCTTCAAGCAATTCTCAACCATTGTTAAATAGTGAACCCACAACTATACTCGCGTCCTAGTAACTATGAACTAAAGTCGAAATGTGCATGTATTGGTTTTACCGTTTCATTGTGTCGCTCAAATTCACCATAAGAAATAAATCCTTTCTGTTCGAATATTTGTTTTGTAAAAAAAACACAAGAAGTGATAACTTGATTGCTATCTAAAAGTAAATTGTTATATTTCTAACATGTTCTGATTCATTTTGAAAACATAAATCGTTGATATTTTTATTTTGGTTTTTTTGCAACTGAATGTCAAAATGTACAACTTTTTAATTCGATGATCGCATCGCCATCTCTTGACAAGATATATATAGTAAACAATATATTATTAATACGGTTTAATAAATAAAATAAATTCAGCATATGGGGTTTTTTTTTTTTTGTTAATTTCTTTTTTATTAAAAAATACAGGTTTTCATTGCACATTTCAAAGTTGGTTTCCATATTCGAAAATGGCATCGAATTTTTTGGAAATTTAACATAAATAAAAAACCAATCACATAAAAGTACAGTCAACCAAAGAAAATAATCCACACGAGTTTAATACCTAATATTACATTTCATGCTAATGTGTTGTTTTAATAGCTTTTTTAATTATAATTATTTAAATTTAATAATCTTAATAATGTTAACTCTAAATGTAATATTAAATTATTAAAAATAAATTAATATTGGAACGGTAAAACTTAGAGTAAAATTCAAGTGTGGATTATTTCCCTTTGATGACTGTACAATAATTCTTCCATTGAAAGTACTCTGTCAGATTTGTAATTTACCGTTTGGCGATTGGTTCAGTTTAGGTGAGATAGGCTGTGTAATATGCCTGCTCACAATGTACGAAATCGAACAACAAAAAGTCGATTGCAATTCACCGTCTATTAAGTGAACGCGTACCTAATTGGAATGATATTAAAATTTTAGAAAAAGAGAAATCACTTAATAAAAGATTAATGAAAAAATACCAAAATAATTTAGCAAGGGCTTCGTACGATTGAAGGAACATGGCTATTTATTTAATAATTTTGTAATTTTATATTTATTTTATTTGAATTGTAACTTTGTCGTTTTAGATAGACATATTTTCGTTGTCAAACCAATATCTGCAATGTGCCAAAAGTAAACTTTTGAGATATTAAAAAAAAGTTGACAATATTCCAGCTGCTGCACATAGCATATATTATAAAGTGATCATGGTTCGTCGTATAGTGGATATAAGCACATAGCAGTTCTTATATATGCAAGTTTATTTACTGAACTCGTTGCAAGAGTCAAAATATTGAAATCTCAAAAAGTGCACGTAAATATAGAAAGATAGAATCCGTTTGGAACACCAACAACAACTTAGCATTTTAGGGGTTTTCCATTGAATTATGGAACACCATAATTTCAAGTATACAACTTGCCGTGCAAGATTGTCCATTAAGAACTCTTACCTAGGAGATTGACGATTTTAGGACCTACTTGACGTACAACATTGCCTTGGTTTAACAAGATTTTTGGAAAATTACTTGTAATAAGATAAGTTAGTTTTCATGTCCTTAAGTAATTGAAGTTTACATACGAGGCGTGTCCGGAAAGTAAGTGGCGTTTTGGAAAAAACACATAAAAAGATTTCTTTCAAAACGAACTTTAGTTTTACATGAAAGAGCATTCCTTAAAAAATTTTCTACATACTTGCCACCTTTGTTCAGACATTTGTCGTAGCGGGAAACCAACTTTTCTGTGCCCTCTTCATAGAAAGATGCCGCAAGTGAAGACAATAGCAATTTGTGACCATCCCATGCAAAACAGTTTTTAAAATTTGTGGAAACTCATTACAAAGCATTCGTATTGTGAACCCTCTGTTCACAAATTTTCTAATTCACTCTTTCAACCAAATCATCATTGACAACAAAAGGCCACCTACTCAGTGCTTCATAACATTGGTTGAATTGCCAATCCTACTCCGTCCATCATTGAATTGCCTAACCCACTTTCTCACCATTCCATCAGTCATTACATTTCCTCCATGAATCTCTACAAGTTTTTTTTACTTATTTATTTAATGTGATCGAATACGTCCACCCTGAATGAACTTTGGTTAATGACTGCTGTATGATGGTCGCAGCGGCCGGGGTGAAGATCGTATGTCACTGACGGTCGCCCATCCAGTGATTGGCCGTACCTGATGTTGCTTAACTTCACAGAAGTTGTGTGTTCACTGAAAGCCCACCAGGCCACGACCTCAAAGTTGACGATGAATTTCAGCTGGCTTAACGTTCTTTGCGTTCAAAAACCGTATTACAGAACGCACTTCACAGTCCGCTCAGAAATGTAAACATTTTCAACGATCACTAACAAATGTGAACACAACACAATCCGGCTGTAATGACGTCAGTGCAAAAATAATGAACCAGAGAGACGAGTGTGCATGTTCGGAATTTCGATACTAGCGCTGCGGTGGCAGTAGACTATACTGGGCAAGCCTCGTATAAATCAATCCTATTGGTCGTTTGAAATTTTGGCGTTTCCAATAATTTGGGATTAATCACTATATTCTTCAAATTAATTCTTTATTGTAATTAGACAATTTTTCATTGGAAATGTGTTTTTTAAGATTGTATCAATTATTAATTGAATAAACGAGTTATATTTTATTTTCCAATGTTTATTTTGTTAATTGTTATTGAGGTGATTAAATCCATAGCGTGAACATGCCTGGACACAAGCTATATTTTAGTTCGAAACACCTGATTCTTACTGAATTCAGCATGATGACTGACTCTTAAATTCCAGTATATTTCAAAGAGATTGTATGCCGTGACGTTATTTGTACTACATACATGTAGTTCTCATCATTTATGGTAGTAAGTGATCATTAATATCAATTGGATTGGTGTGAAGGAAATGCCCTGAAAATAAACCGTACATTTGGACGCAAAATTGAAAATTATGATATCTTGGCTAATCAATATAATTCCCTTGTGAATCGACACATAGTTGCCATCTGTCGGGCAAGGCCAGGCATGATCCCTGAAAAAAAAATCTTTCCGCTGGGATCTGAAAAAGTTATCAATCGCAAGGTGATTCTTGTTGTTTTTCGTGAACTGTTTTTCTGACTGGAAGTGATCCAAGTGACGAAACAAATGATAGTCTGTAGGAGATAATCCGGGGAATAGGCAGAATGAGACAATGCTTCATATCCAAAGCGTTTAGGCCAGCATCTTTTGTTGTGTTCTTCTGCGATTGTCCTGGAGCAGAAGAACACCCGATCTGTTGAACAAAACCGGTTATTTCTGCAGCAACTTCTGGTACTCCTGTTGCAATTCAGCACAATAACATTCTGCATTGATGGTTCCTCTTGCCAAGAAATTCCGATGAATTATCCCGGTTGTAGACCACCACAGAGGGAGCATCATCATTTTGGGGTGCACGAGCAGCTTCCTTAACCATTGTCCAGATCGTTCATGATTATCATATATGACCCATTTTTTGTCGCAGGTAACGATTCGGCGTAATAGTGTTTCCTGTTTATCCCTTGTAAGCAGAGACGTGCAGACTTCCAAAAGCCTGGTCTTGTTCTCAACTCTTGAGGGACACAGATATTTATTTCTTTGACCTTACCAACGCAGCCAGATGCTGAACAACTGTCATATGGTGAACATCTACCTTTGCTGGTATCTCACGACACTTTTTTCGCGGATCAGCTTCAACTGCACTTAACAGAATATCGTTATAATCTGCAACAGGTAGGTGACAACAGGTAGGTCCTTATCACAAACATCGGCGAATAGTTCGTTAGTTGGCTCTGTTTTCCCCAAATGCTTTGTGAATGTTCTGCGCGGCAATTCTTGCCGAATAGGCCAGTTTAAATTCATACGTGAAGATGAATCTCAAAACACGATTCTCCATGTTTACTTTCCAAGCCACGTATGCCCGAACAAGGCAAACCTGAAATTTATTCTTCACACATCTGCTACCTCTCTTTAGGTAGTATGTAATGTAATATCTCCACATCTGTGGGTGCTTCCGGTAATTGATAAAGTTTTATCGCTACCGACACCTTAACCGCTTCATGATATCTGTTGCTTGTTGCATATATATCTCGTCTTTTAAAGCAGTGTTTTTTAAACTTTTTGAAGTCGTGACCCCTCCCCTCATTTCTTAAGCCCATTTAAGAAATTAAAATCTCTATAATCTAAAACAGATATGTTTTATTTTTTAAAAATCTCTCACTATCCCTCGCAGCTGTTCTTGGGATACGCATTTAAGACGTATGTATATGATTACGTATGTGTATTGGGATACGCGAAAATTTAATTCATTTGCCTTATTTTTTAGTTTCAAAAAAAAAACGTTTGCACAAACGATGTTTTCTTTTGACGCATATTAGTTCAGAAGTGGCGAAAGTGATATTTTAAAATTCTTTGAAAAACATAACAGTAGCAGTTTTACAATGATCAAGATTCCTTGCATAATTGTTTACACTCTTAAAATCGATTAGAGGTACTTAAAGCCAAACTAAGTGAAGCAAAGCTGCACTTTAAACAGTTTCTAAGAAAACGTTATGGGAGTAGGCAAAGAATGGATAATCTGGATAAATATGCAGTTAAGATTTGAGCTAAAAATAGTTTGGTGGATAGTGCAAATATAAACCTTTTTTTACGTATAATAAAAAGTTTATTACTCGTATAATAATAGTTTTCTTAACTTATTTGAAGGTTACATTTTACCTAACTTTAAGGAATATTAACTCATCTTTTGAAAATTACAAAGAAAGAAATGGAAAGATGATTATGTACTGGTTAGAAATTTCTAATACAATAGCAAACTTGCACATCTAAGATGATCTGTTTAAAATATAATAATAACCCCACATTTCACATCTAAAGTATAATTTCTGTAATGTTTCCGTTGCCATAAATGCTGTCGGGGTGTGTCCTGGAGACAGTAATAACGTTCGCTCCTTTCCCTCACTTTCATCTCTGTAGTATCTCTTCCACTGAATTTTTTCCCTTCACAATTCCCCATTTGGTAACGGAACAATGTTTCAGACCGCGATGTAGGGGTGTAAAATGAGGGGGTTCCTTAGTAAAGGGAGAAAAAAAAGCGGAAGTAATAACGCTAGAAGAGAAGAGGGAGGTCCTCTGGATTTCTGTGGTGGTATTCACCGTCCTTAACCCCTCCAGCATTCAATCAATAAAGATGCAGAGCTTCTGGAAACAACGACATCAGGTGACAATGGAAAAAGGGGAGAAACAGAATGGTAAGTTCTGGCACACAACAGTCGATAAAAATGTTGCGAGCGGTTATTAAGGCGAAAGAAAAGCAGAGACAGTAAATGAGACAAGGAGAAAAAGTAGGCACACACACATACACTTGGAAATTGTTTATTCTTTATGAGAAAAAAAAGCAAAATCAGCAATCTCGTAAATAATGGTGGTTCATCAGGTGATCTTATTCATAGTATATTACTTTAAACATATTAAATTTTACATATTGATTTTTAACAACGGCAAGTAATAGAGTAAATTTTAAATAAAAAAAAGCAGAGAGAGTAAATCTAAATTTATGCCAGTAAAGTAAAAATATTAATTAAAAGTTTCGGATTCCCAGGAAAGTAATTTTCTCGAGCATAGAATTTCCCAATTAAATAGAACTTCTTAAAATAGTATCATTGCTACAGAATTTCAAATTTCTCATTTTTCTTCAGATCAAAGAGTTTCTGAAATATGTTCTTTGCCAAGGGATACAAACTTAATTATTTGCTCCAAAAATTTTCGTCATTTTAAAAAAAGTAACATTTCGGCGAGAATTGTGACATCGTTATTGATTCTTTTGTTTAAGTTCATAAATGTTAAGAAACCCTATATACTATACTCTGTTTAACGAGTGTTTGACTGGGCGTGTCCAATTAAATTTCCGATTTCAAGTTTCAGACATTGTTGAAGAGTAAAATTAACTAACAGTTGAAATTGGAAATTTAATTGGACACGCCCACTCAAACTTTCGTTGGGCAGAGTACAGCCAAAGATTAAGAAATACCAGAGATACGACAAGAGATTGTTGTAAGTGGGAAACCGGCAACACTGGCGATCCTGGTGAATTAGTTGGGCAGAGCTTCCGAGTAATTTTTTTTCAAATGCGCATTTAAAGCTTAGAATATGAAAACGAAGACAAGGCGAAGCCAACTACATCATGGACCTTTTCTTTTTTTTTTGTTGCGTTATCCAATTTTTAAAAAGAAACAATTTTTTGGGAATTTTTTTTAATTCTACGGCTATAATAATACTTGTTTATAGGGTTGCTTTAGAATTAAATCCTTTGATTCCCCCATGATGCTTGTGTTGCCGGTTTCTCACTTTCAACAGTCTCTTGTCGTATCTCTGGTATTTCTTAAAGCCAATTTGAAAGACAGGCTCTGACGCGAAAAGTCACCTGACCATCTTGAAGAATGATGGTTATAAATATAATCATCGTTGTTTCCATCTTAAAATTTAACAATCAGTCTTTTTTGTTTGTTGAAAACAATGAAATTTGCATTGTTGTTAAGACTGCTAAGGTCAGGTGACATTTCCCACGGCCTTCTAGAAACTACGAAGCACCTCTGTAATAGTACCACCCCAGGCTAACGAGAGACATGCCAGGTCACTCAAAAGTCACCTGATCATCGGGGTCCGGGTAACAATTCAGCCTTCATTGTCTCCGTCTTGGATTCTAACAATCAGTATCTTTTCGTTTGTTGGAAACAAGGAAGGATGGATTGTTGCCCGGACCCCGATGGACGGGTGACTTTTGAGTGCCCTGACCTGTCTCTCGTTCGCCCCAAGCAACAACCAGAACGACGTAACACCGTTTTATATTTTCCGTGTTAAGGTCTGGTAGTTTCTAGAAGGCCGTGCTATTCCGCGTCAGGGTCTTGTATTTCTCGTTGGCCTCGGGCATTTCTTTATGTACGGTAAACTCATGATTATTAAAAGTTAGAGGTTTGTCGATTCCAATATACTGTCCGCACGCCACGAGAAGACCGCTGAGTTGCTTAATGTGCTCGTATGATGTCGCTGC